>JFHB01000081.1:0-127230 GCA_000729835.1 Atkinsonella hypoxylon | reverse complement strand
AGAGAGGAGGGGGAGGGGAGATGCTATGTTGTACTATAACGGAAGTAGATGAATTATTCATTCGAAGGAGTCTGCCTCTTACCTTCCCCTGCTGCCTTGCTTTGCATGACAATGCAAAATGCAGGGATAACGCCGCTTTCCCGAACTCACAAGACCTTCCATCAAATCATCAGCTGATAGATTCGGCCGGCATTAGGGTCTTGTACAGAAGTGGAAGCCATCGATACAGAACAGAGCTTGTGTACTCGGAATTGAGTCGCGAACAACTCAACAAGGATTTAGCTAACTTTGCATATCTGCATGGGCTAGTTCCGAAGGGTACCTAGCTAGGTAAATTGCAGCATCTGCATATCCTGGTCCATGAGTGTTTCGAAACACACAACTACAGGGCGCCGTTACCATCGTTCCAGTCCACTCACAGTATCTTGCGTGACGCGACACTTGTCAACGAGTCGGGTCTGAATAAATTCTTTTCGGTTAGTTATTTTTAGCGCGATAATCGTGAATAGATTGCATGGGATCACAAATACGGATGTGTACTACAGATAAGCGGCTTGCTGCATAATATTGATGCGCATCGTTGAAGAAAATGACGACATGTTGAGTAGTGGCTTTGTATATTGCCATGTCTGTACCCGGGCATGTGTATCTTCTGCTGCCGGCATTGCATCGGAAGCATAAGAGTTGAAAACTATAAAAGAGTCAGGAGCATCTAGTCTTCAGGCAGTCTATACTGTGGGCGCCATTTCGAGGGCCTCTCAGTTTTTGTTTATTTTGTTTATTTTGTCTAATTCATTTTTATTTTTATTTTTATTTTGATTCTTTTGATTACGCAACTGCATTAAAGCTTCACGTGAACGGACTGCAGATATGAGAATCTCAGTCCTCGTCTTCGTCGTACTCTCTGTCACAGGCGGTAGCTGCCAAGATCCATGGTTTGCTCGACCTTTCAGCTACTTCCATGATCTGATGCAAAACCGGTCATCTTCCGATAGCCTCGTCAGGCGAAAAGAGCAACGATGCGGGGACGGCGGTGGAGATGCAACTTGTGCCAAAGGTTATTGCTGTTCCAGTCAGGGGTAAGTGCGCCTCTCAGACCTCCTATTCTGGCTTACGGAGATGTTCAGTCTTGTGATTTCGTAGTTTGTGTGGCAAGGGCCCCGATTACTGTTCCTCCCCAAGTTGCCAAGTCGATTACAGTGACAGCTGTGATGGTAATCTTCGACCCAATGGGCCAGATACAAGTCACATCAAGCGACTAAAGAAGGGCCCCGTTCCCTACGGGAAAGGCATCTACCACTGTGAGAAGAATGGTGTCATTGCATTGACATACGACGATGGGCCATATAAGTACACGTCGTATTTACTTGACTTGCTGAAGGTCCGTCACAGAACGACAATGGTCAGCATTCCACCAAGACGCAATAGATGCTGACAAAATACCGGCAGAGGTACAAGGCAAAAGCAACCTTCTTCATCACTGGTCGCAACTTGGGAAAAGGCGCCATCAACGACCCTAAGCTTCCCTGGGGCAATCTCATCAGGCGAATGGTAGCAGAGGGACACCAGGTCGCGAGCCACACGTGGTCTCATCAGAAATTGACATCAATCAGCGACCAACAGGTCCACAACCAGATCTTTTACAACGAGATGGCTCTCGCTGATATACTGGGTTACATGCCTACATACCTGCGTCCACCATACTCAGCGAGCAATGACAAGCTGGACAAAGTACTGGGAGACCTAGGCTACCACATCACCTACTTCAACATGGACACCCAGGGATATTTGCACAACACTCCAGAAGCCATTCAGCAAGCCAAGGATATATGGGACAAGAATGTTGAGGGCAAAGATGCCCACACAACCAAGTGGCTGGACATCGAGCATGATATTCTGTATGAACCTGTCTACAATTTGACCGAATACATGCTCAAGTCCTTGTTCAGGAACGGTTTCAGGCCCGTCACCGTGGGTGAATGTCTAGGTGATGACAGGAAAAACTGGTACAGGCCAGTGACCGGTGCTGTAGAACATTTGAAACAGGGGCAGTTGCAAAGCCGGAACAGAGCTTTTAAGTAGCTGCTAGACAACAACTGGAAGCGAGATTAAAGCTCTTACATGATTTCCAATAGCAATAGCACCATGCCAGAAAGCAACCTCGCACCATCAGCCTGGGCAGAACTCTACACAACAGGACTTATTGAGTACAGGACTGGAAAGTTGTTGGGGGCTGACGGTGAGCAATTTCCCAGCTGTTGGCATAGGGGGTTCCAAAAGCGATGACTTTCAGCATTTATATATATACCGCGCTTTGCAATGACATCTATGTCTTGATTATTATTGAATTAGTTTTCCTTCCTGCTCTTGCTCTTCCTTTTACTACTATTCTGTTTGCCTTTCTGTCTATCCTTCTCCTTCTCCTTCTCCTTTTGCTTGCCATTCTTAATAGTTTCAACAAGTCCTTCGATCTCCTCTATTCGTGCTTGTTCTTGCTGTTTCTCATATTCTTTATCCTGGACTGCCTTTTCCAACGCCCTAGCTTTTGCGGATGCCTTCTCTGCACGCTCTATCAACGCATCGCTCTCTTCCCAAAGTTTCTTCGCGACCGCATCGTCTTTAACCTCGCTGCGAGCATAGTCCACCTCCATACATTCCTTGATCAGTCTCCCCCCGTGGCCGACCGCGAGGCCGGATTCCATCACAGCATATAGAATAGACTGTGCGCCTCTGAAAGGAGATTTGAGGAACAGCCAGGGAACAGCGTATCCAGCGAGGTAGATGGCCAAACCAAGGAGAGACCCTCTGGTCAACCAGCGCCGCGTTCCTGGACTGCGACTGAGGCCCGGGTCGACAAAAATGACCTTTGCATTCATTGGCAGCTGGTCAGGTCGTTTGTACGTGTCGAGATGTTTCTGGAATGCTTGGCCGAACACCATCAGCGCAAGCTTGCTCTGCGCATAAGCAGCTGAAGGTGTCCAAGATTTATCATCCACGATTTCTTTCAGAGATGGCGACCCAATGTATGAGGAGCAGGTAGCTATAATGATGCGCACATCTCGATCGAACGGTTGGGCCTTGATGGCTGGGCTCAGGATACTCAGCAGATGGAAGTTGGCCAAATAATTAATCATCCACACCTCTTCAATACCGTCTTTGGTTTCCTTTCTCTTGCTACCTGGTGGCGGTACAGTTGCTGCACACAGGACAATCATGTCGAGCCTACGCGGCGGCGCATTGTCAATCCACTTGGTCGCAAACTTTCGGACGCTGTGCAGACTCGACAAGTCAACCTGCTCGGCGTAAATGAGCTGGTTGTTTGTCAGGTTACGCAGATCTTGTATGTATTCGACGAGGAACGAATCTGACGGCGGTGTGTGTGTTAGGAGAACAAGTTGTGCACCTCGCCCTGCCATCTCCTGTGCTGCCATTGCACCTATTCCCGATGTGCCCCCTGTTATCATGATGACTTTCCCATGGAGATTCTTTTCGGCGCCATTGATAGCTCCCGACGTCCACTTCTTGAGGAAGTATAGGGTCGTAAGCGTTGCCGTCACGGCCAAGATTGTGTAGGCATTGTCGCGCAGCCAGTCCGGTGGGCCATTGCTGATGACGTACATTATAAATGGGATAGGCATTTGGACGACCAACTCGAGCCAGCCGAGTGGGCGAAAAATTCAGAATTAAATGTACAGGACGAATTCAGGTCATAGCAGGGCTGGGTGGCTAACGCAGAGGCGCAGGCGGAAGGAGGATCACAAGTAGAGATGAGGTCAACAAGTTGAAGAGTCGACTCGGGTCTTCTGTCCTCAAACTGCGAGAGCTCACCTCAGAACCACACACGTGACATGGATCAGCAACAACCACCTGGTTCATCTGTTTGCACATCTATTTTCCTGCGCTACATGGACTCGTCAAATTTCATTATGGACCAAAAATAAAACTGTCCAATCTGTATCTGATGATCATGACTACTTCCACCCTCAGCGCCTGGCACCACTGGTGCTAGCAGTTCCGCTTGACCCATTGGGCTTCTTCATCCAGATCTCCCCAACTGGATCTCCAGGTTCAGCAACACATATCCAGTCGCCAATCCCATGTTCTGGTTTCGCTCTTCTCACACCTCGTCCACCACCTCCAATGATGAGATTACCCGGTCTGTATGCCTCATCCTCCTTCAGCCGGCGAATGACACTTCCATGCACGCGCACATTGTCTGGGATGTCTCTCGTTTCGCCACAAGGTAAAGGCCACCGAATTGGCTTCCACGATCCGTTGGACTGCAGGTCCATTCGCCTGAAGGGAAGGTACTCCATAAATTTCCAGGCGGTGACAGCCATGGTGCCCAGTCCTTTGCCGTATTCGAGAGAGTCGTGAATGCGCGACGTGTGAGCTTTGTGCATCATCTCATGGAAAGGAGAAGCTGGGGTGGCTTCTGCTGCAAAACCTGTGGCATTGGAATCTTGTGCTTCGATTTCGAAACTTGATGAGCCATCTTGTTGTCCTTGTTGGAAATGCCCTGTTTCATCCTGCACTTGAATGGCAGGCCTGGTCCTACTAACCCTATTATCTCTTGCAGATTGGCGCATTTGACTGTCGAAGACGTCCGAGCATCCCATCGTCGTCACATTATTCATATCAAAGGCAAGTCCAGCTTTCATAGCTTCCCGGACCATCCAGGCTAGCGGGACATGGCTTGCGCTTTTGCGATCATCAAGAGCCTCCCATCCGCCGCCAATATCGCCATGGCCCCCAGCGAACCAAACCTCGTCAATATCCTGGTCCTCGTTCTTCCAGTCTTCCAGCCCTTCACTGTATTGAGAAGCATCAGAGCATGAAAGATTGTCCCCTTCCGCAAGAGCACCTCGTGCCATTTGCTGGGGGGTTTTGGTTCGAGCCCGGTATGGAGCAAAGTCTGGCTGATGTGACATGGCACCTCGGCGGCCTCTGACCGGATGATCAGGCGACAAAAATTTTTCCGGCTGCTTCTCTTTTTCGGAGTTTATATCTGGCTTATCTGAGGCGTGGGAATGGTCCATGCTCTTCCGCACTCGATCAATCATTTCTCCTACGTGGTGGTGATGAAAATGCCTGTGTGCATGATGTTCGTGCCTGGGCGCCTTTTGATACATCAAATCTTGGCGAAACTTGGCCCGTCGCTCATCAATACTAACCGCATGCCGGACAAATTTGGCACTCGATCGGGCAGTGTAAGGGAATTTGCTTCTCTGCATCCACGCAGTCTCAAATCGCGGAACGGAGTTGACCGTATCAAACAATCCGAGAAATCGTATGCGTCCGACAGGTCTAGAGAAAGTCTCTCGAAAGCTTTTCATGTAGTTGTACATTCTCGTCGTCTCTTTATCCTTCTTGGTATTCTCATTGTGAAGTTCTTCATTCGAGGCAGGCTTTCTGCTCTGCCACTGTGCAAAAGCCTTCCAAGCGAATTTGACCATTTCTTCATTGCCATGGCAAAGCAGCCCGATGTAGTCGAGCATCTCAGCGAGAAACCTGGCGATGTAGGCGCCGCGGCTGAAACCGAACATGTAGATTTCGTCGCCCCTTTGGTAGAAGCGCATCAAGAAACGATACCCACCAACGACATGCTGATCGAAAGAAGACCCAATGGCCGAGTCCTTAGCCTTTTGATACCATGAACTGATTCGCGCGCGTAGGCCACTATGTGATAGAGAAGCAGATATCACATAAGTGCCGATGCCGGCTGCGATGCCGATTTCAGTCAGTGTCAAATCAAGCTGCGTCAGGATGGTCACACCCACGTTGATAGTAGTGGTACTGATCGCCGGCCGACCGGTCAAGCATACGAAAGATCTTGAGAATATTGCTATCGCTCTCGTCTCCATGAAATCTGTTTCCAGTTCCATCGAAGCACAGTATCAACTTTCGTGGCTGTCGTTCTGTTTCCTTCCGGGGTCCAGCACTGGCCGAAAATGGGCTCATGGCTCGCACACTTTGGCCATTAGGGCTGAGTGCTCTAGGAGAGTAGTCTGCCGATGAAGCATCGTCCCGCCTACTGCGACGGCCATCCGCCGTGCGAAGAGCCAGGTGTCCGTCTGCCATGGTCGTGTTCGCGCATGAATGGTAACAAAATTTGAGGATATTGCTGCGCAACGTTCACGATTAGTGGATGAATGAACTGCAGAAGCTAAGTGGCGTAAGCGGACTTTTATTATCAGAGCAGGAAAGGCATGATAACTGTCTAGCTCTGAATTGCGGTACCCTCGACAGTATTTTTAAACCGAGATGTCACCCGTGGCGTTGGGCCTGGATATCACGCCGGGGGCTGACCCCGACGATCGTTGCCGCCAAGCTTCTTGTACATTACGAAGGCAAGGCATGGGCTCTCACAAACGTGATCGAGGTCGCCAATTCATCACGGTGGCTAAATGCATGTCTCGCTGATGAGGGTGTGTGTCGCGGTCAAAGGTGCGCTTCGAAAAAGCAAGCGGAGGAAGCAAGCGGAGGAAGCAAGCGATTAGTCACAACCTTAGCGTGTCTCCAGCTCGATTGTATGGTCAAAACCAGAACGAAAGACGGTTGTTAACTCTGGAGTAGTTTCCCTACCATCCTCATTCCGAAATCGTTTTTGCCGTGATTTCTCTGCCTGAGCCTGCTAGCATTCTCTTCACTTGAGGGTTTACTCCTGAAAGCAACCTTCTACAGAGTCGATCTGCATGTCATGAGTACCTTCGCAATCCGTAACGTCTCCCACCAAATATGCGAAGCTGAGCAACATTGAAATTGCTCCCAAGACATCATCAGTTCTCCACCATCACATCTCGCCTGCATCCGCGTCTTTCCCTTTGTAGAACGCCACGTCCATCTGCCGCTCAGAGTTGTCGCGCAACCGTCACACCACGCGTGACATCATAAGTGCGTGCTAGCACAGTCCGATGTACAGTGGGAGACACCGAGTTATGGGTTTTTCATTGCTTTTTTTTTTTTTTCTCTCCTTCTCACCTGTCTAGCCTCGTGCTGATTCCCGTTGGAAGCAACACCCTGAATGGGCAATGTCCCAGCCAAGCAAGTGAGAGCGTGGGATTCGCTGTTTGACTGCTAAACAAGGCAGCGTAGCGGTTCGTTGTCTTTACTTTTTGGAGGTCTGTTGTGATTAAGAGTGGAAGAAAGTCTGGCGGCCCGGCTCGGCTCATCCAAGTGAGCAGCTATTAGTTACTCCGTAAATGCGCAGTAATGCGCAGTGGGAGCTAAGCCTAAAATGGGAAAGATGCCAACTGATGAAGGGTTTATTTACCATCTACTCCATACTCCTTTACTAAACCTACTACTCCCTATCGCAGTGTCTCAGACAACCCTCTTGAAAAGAGAATAATAGATCATCGAACACCTACAATTTGCTGTCCGTCCATTCAGCCATCAGCACGACGAAAAGGACGTGGAAGTGAGCTCAGGAAAGAGAGGATGACGTCGGGAATAGAGGGCAGGCGGGTTCGTGAAGTTGTTGAGCGTCATGGTGTGTCCCGTTGGCAGAGTGAGATGCAAGTTATGTTGAAAGCAGGAGATGATGTACGCGTGAGCTCAGCTATCAGACTGTGGCTCTCATAGCCGTGTACAAAGACTGCATATTCTCCTCGCTACGTCTAATCATCTTTCTTGGAAAAAAAAAAAAAAAAAAAAACGGACGTGCAGCGAACGAGGACACAAACACAGGCGAATTCGTCTAAATCAGCTGAAGGATAAACTTGTCAAAGGAAAGAAGAGAAGCATGACGAATGTGAAAAGAAATACACCTTTCATTTTAAACAACTCATGTTTCATGTGCAGCATTATGAAGCAGGACGCCACAATTGAACTCATTCAACACAACAATGGCAAGCCCATATACAGCCCGAACTAGACTCCAGTTTACCTATCCCTACTCCTCATTAAAATACACTCTCGTGGTATATGCAGCACAGTTGTAACCCTGCTGTTGCAATGCTGAAGCAAAATAATGATACATCCCGTCTCCGTCATAGGGCCGTAGAGACAGCTTTCGCTGTGTGTGCGCATGCCCGTGTCTGACCTCCTTTACGCTGGCAGTCCCCGCTTCTCGCTTTCTGTGAAGAATATCACCATCCTCCATAATTTTTTGACCAAGTCTTCCGCATCTTCATCCAATGCCTAAATATCATTAGCCAGCTGTTTCGACACACCAAGCTAAAACAAAGGGAAACAAGGTACTTACTCCTTCAAGTTCCTCCACCAATGCAGCCGCAGTTCCGTGCTTTCGTAGATGTTCCTCCACAGCTTCTACCAGCATTTCTTCTTGCACACCGAGATAGTCCACGACTTTCTTCTCAACGAACGGTCGTAGTTTTTCACGCACGATCGAATCGTCCATGTAATCCCACTTGACTTCCCAGTTCCACAAACCTTCCTTTTCTGATGGAATCTCCTGTGCCAATGCCCTGACTGCTTGTGAGATTTCCTCTTCCGTCATGGCTGCAGCACCACTAATAGGCTCCATTTGAATAGGAATGAGCTGGCGCCTGCTGGATTGCTCCGTGTCCTCGTCGTCCAATAAGCCTTCCACCTCGGCAATGGTACGGCGCTGAGGTACTCGCGAAGCCTGCGCCTTTTGTGCAGCAGCACCGAGTGACAGCTTGAACGGTTGAGGGGCGGTAGTAGCAGCGGCGGCAGCAGCGACAGCAGCAGCTTCACGTCGATCAAGCTCTTCGGCTTGCTGGTCCAAGAATGAATCAGCCATACCACGAGCCTTCTCCATCTGCGCTTGTTCTCTGCGGCGTTCTTCATGCTCTGCTCGCCGGTCCGCGTCGTCTTTGCTCTCCTCCTCTGCACGATCCATGCCCCGTTTCCTGGCCCAGGTTCCGTGATCACGGTAATAAGGGTGTGACTTGCGGCTCGCCTCGCGGTCATCATTCCATGACTTTTCTCGCTCCAGTTGCTCATCTTTCTTGCGCTGCTCCGACTCTGTCTCTTGATTTTCACGATCCTGCTCTCTGTCGAGCGCAGACTGTCTCGAACGTTCTCGATTCGCCCACTTGCGCTCAGCATCAATGTACGCCTTTTCATCATCAGCTTCCTGATCCTTCACGTGTCTCTGATGGATTTCTTCGTCACTAGCATCGGACTTCTCCTCAGCACGAGTGATACCGAATTCGCCATTAACAAATGACACTCCTCTAGAAGCACCATTTTGACCTCGAGGTCCTAATGGAGCGTTGGGTACTGATCCCCTTGGCCCGAGTGGGATGTTATTGGCACCCGCTGTTTGACGACATTGTCCATTTCTCCTTCTTTCCACCTCTTCCATCTCCTCCTCTTTCCGCAACCGTTCTAGGTCTCGCTGGTTGCTTCTCTCGCGGAAAGCGGCGATTTCTCCCGCGACAACCTCCCGCATTTCTGCAGGAATATCGGCAAGCTCGTCTTCCTGTGCCAAGGGAATATTAACCACTTCCACATTCTCGTCTGTGGCATTCGTCATGGCCGCATCTCCATCTATATCCGTACCATTAGCGACGGGAGGATAGAATAGCTCTCGCACGGCTCGCTTCAGCGCGGCTTTCGCACTTTCTAATCTAGCTGGAGCATCTGGGTCGTCTTTCCTCTTTGCTTCATACGACTCGAGGTATTTGAGAGTGGCGACATCCACAGCAACGTCCAGTTTCCTTTTCTCAAGTCCCTCAAACGCATCGTCTTGTGGTGTGGGGTCGCTGTAAACGGTTTGACGCTGAACTGGGACCTCGACATTTTGTTCGTATAGCAACTTGACAGCATTATATAATGACTCGACATCATCGAATAGGGCAAAGCCGAACCTCGTGCCTTTGTGCTCGTCCATGACACCCGCAGAGGATTCCCACTTGCGCAGAGATCCGATGGAGCCAAGCAGCTTCTGCATTCCATCATCTCCACGAACCCCCTCGGGTATTCGGTGAAGCATTATTGTTCGCAACCGTTCATCGCTTGTCGGCGGTACGAGGACCTGAACGCTTTCTCTAGCGGCAGTTCGGCTTTGTTCAGAGTTACGTTCCATACCAAGGCCAGGACGGCCACCGCCACTAGCACCAGCAGAAGCCTGAGATCGATCGCCACGTCCTCCTTCAGTAGCCGGTGTTGTTGTTCCTAACCTGATAACCGGGGCGTTGAAGTTGATATTGGGCATGTTGGCGGGAGCCTGAAAACTGGCGGGTAAGCCGCCAGGACGCCCAGTTTGGGGAGCGTTTGCCTGCTGCATACCTGGAGGGGCGCTCATGCCTGGGGGTGCACCCATCCCAGGAGGAGGGCCTGCAAATGATTCAAGGGTTAGTAGCAGTATCTCAAGATAGGTCGGATCAACGCTGGTTGTCGTACCTAGCCCTGGAGGCGCATTCATGCCCGGCGGCGGCGCACCGTAGCCACCATAACCAGGCGGCATGCCGTAGGGGTTGCCTAAGAGTCTAGTTAGAGACATCATCACACTTTCTTTTCATCCGTTTGCATTACCGACCCCCGTAATGGTTGTATGACATGCCGAGAATCGACGTAACAGCGATTGACAAAAGATGATCGAACAGGTAGTTGTTGGGTCCGGTCGTTTCTGCCTGCGTCGTCGACAATTTCGATCGCGCCGAGGAGTTAAGGGAGTCGATCTAGCCGCCTATCTTGTTGGGACACCACAGCCGACGTAGACGTGTGAATAAATGAATTTGGTGCCACAACGTTGGGTGAGGAAGGAAGATACATACCAGACAGCTTCTTCGAAAAAGAGCTTTCAGCCTTATCCAATTTGGCCAATCCACGACGGATCAGTCAATTTCAGTGGAGCTTTTCAGCTAGCGTTCTGGCTGCTTGGGGCAGGTAGACTATTAATATTATGAGGACATAAACATGCAGCAACGCACAAAAATGCATGTAAAGGTATTCCATTAGCTGTATACAATATAGATCGTAGAATGCACATTTTGATACTCCAGGGTGATTTTCATTAAGCTACATAATGCTATGCGGGGGGGCCTAAGGGACTTATTCTAATACTATATTTACTAGTAATCACAGGTACCTATAATAATAATAAAGCCCGTAAATGCCAATAAGCTTCGATTGCTAAAGCATCCTGAAATTGCTAGTTCTCTAGAATAAGGGATATTAGCTAATAGCGAGTGCAGCTGCTTGTGAAGCTGTGCGAACGGTTAGAATTTTTTAGGCTTCCCGTAGAGGTAACTTGTACCTAAAAGGATCGACAACCCAAGCGCACCGCGTCAACCTTATTCCGACCGGACGACTCTCATCACAGAAACGCTGCACTCCAAAGTTGCAAGAGAGCTCTGGCAAACGAATGCCGCAGCCTTGAAAGCCATTTGCGCCAAGTAGAGTGCGAAATGTAGGTACCCTTTTCCCCTGGTGCTTCTGAGAAATTGCTTAACGTTCAAAGGGCTGCATCAAGGTACACCGGCACCATGCTGGTCCGGATGGCAATGGCCTCGCCTGCGCAGACGATCAGCACACGAGCTTTCTCTTCCGCTCTCCCTCTCCGAATGGCGCAATCGAACCCCTTATATAACCAGTCTTCACCCCGTCCAGCTCGAATAAACCCCCTTGTAGGCAACCATGTACCAAGCGAACCAGTGCAGCCTCGGAATCCACCACCAGCAGTGTCTCCCGAACCACCATCTTCCTCTCATGCCCCGTCTCGGCAAAGGGCACCACGATCAAGCGCAGAAGTGCCTCTCAACGAGGATAAGCCTCCTCCACCACCGCCCCCTGCGTCTGAAATCCCCGAAACGCCCACAGACCAACCGCCTCCCCCGCACAACTACGACGCAGGCGACGCCCGGTCCGTCATCGATATCGCAAACATCATCTCGGAAAAGTCAGCCGCCTTCGGACGGACCCATGGCATAAGCGACCCCCTCGAACGGCCGATGGCTCGTACCAAAGCCGTCGCCGGTCGAACTGTCTTTATTAAAGACAGACTCACACCCCAGTCTGCCCCGAACCCAATGCTGGCCCTGCGTGTACTGGAAAGGATGTGCCGCGACCAAAAGATCAGGAACAAGTTCCATTCGCAAAAGTTTCACGAGAGAAAGGGCCTTAAGAAGAAGAGGTTGAGGAGCCAGCGGTGGAGAGCGAGATTCAAGACGGGCTTCAAGGCGGCCGTGACGCGGGTCATGGAACTGAAGAAGCAGGGGTGGTGAGCTGTGACTACACTGTACCATTAGAAGGCTACGCGTGATATAGCATTTCACATATACAAGTGACAATTATCCACAAACCGGGTCGGGATGCTGTGAACACTTACATTCCTTAAATGGATGCCCCAAGTATCAATAAACCAGCACATACAAAAAAGCACTACAGTCAGGCATGGAAAACCCCACGCAGTCATTAAATCATTATTCATGAGTCTACCACTACCTCACTGGAGTCCCAACAGGACTAGTTCTCATCTTCGGCCGCGACTTGAACACTGCTTCCATGTCCTCCTCTAACATCAACTCCTGCGTCAATGCCTCATGATCATGAGCATCCTCCTCATCAACTCTTGGGAAGTAACTCCCTTCCTTTCTGAGCAACACTTTACTTCGTCGAAGTGACTTGCGTCGTTCAAGCTGTGCTTTCTTCTGAGATTTTTCGAAACCAGCCATACTGAGGCGGGTACGACTGATTAAATCCATGGGTTCTGAGCCTCCCTTTGATGAATCGGATTCGGAGGGTGGTGCTGGACCAGGTTTCGCGGGCCGGATGGGCAAATCCGGTTCTTCGTCTAGGAAAAGAGAGTGGTCGCCTGCCATGGAGAGACGTGTTCTCTGGACCAGGGACAGTGTTGGTCGTTGCCTAGGACGTTTGACTGGAGAAGGACTTGCATTATCAATGGCTTCGAGAATATCATCTGCCATATTTTGTGTTGGAGAGTCAGGGGGTGCAATCTCCTCCAAGTCATTCGGTAGAGGGATGTAGATCTCTTTGTTGCTGGTGACCTTTCTTGGTTCGTGGTCTCGAGGTGGCGAGAGAGACGATTGTGTCGATGTGGACTGGTTGAAGATTTCCGAGGTCGCCATTTGTGGTTTGACGGTATGTCGTCTCAAGCTCTCCAGCTTCGCCCTATTTGTGCGAACGGGAATAGGAGCTGTGATGGGTTCATACGGCTCATCCTCAAGCTCATTAATCTCGGAAACAGCCTCGTCGCCATCTATTAACTGATCAAGCGAGTCTCCGTAGTGTCCACGGCGTGACCCTTTGTGAGTGAGGAAGTTAATAACTGTAGTATCAATACTCTTGATATTTGCCAGCTCGTCATTTAGCTTCCCTAAGAGCTTGTCGTATTCGCTCGAAAAATTGGGTTGGTTCCTCTGGACTAATCCAAGCGACTTAGGCACAGTTCCCATTTGTAAACCATGATGTGCAGAGAATTGAAAGTCGATGCCACGTTTTGGTTTCATTCTCGTCTCCCCTTTTTTCGATGGCGAGGAAGACGCACCACTCGACGGGCCAAGAATACTCGTGCGAAAGATGTTCCACTTTGCCAACCTCTCTTTCTGTAACCGCACTCTGCTGTCAAGCTGTTCTAAGAGACCATTCGAGTCCTCCTCAATCTCAGCTAAACGGCCTTGTTGCACCCGTCGCCACACTGTATCAAACGGCATGTCGAGTAGGCCTCCTCCCGAAGCTTGATTATCGCCCTTGATGAGAGTGTTCATCCACTTCTCGTTGCCAGACCAGTTATTCCGTACCAGCCGACGCATCTCCTGTCTAGCATTATTCGACAGCGTATCTCTAGTACCGTCAGCCTCTTTTTCCATGACAGCCTCCATCCTACGCGCGATACCTCGCTCTTTGATGCCCAGTAGCTCATTAAAGTCACGATACATCGCTCTCATATCTTGCTTTTGTTCCAGGAACCGCCTCAACGATGCCTTGTATGCCAGGCCCAGTACATGTAGCTCGGTATTGTCATTGTCATAGCCTCTATTCTCAAATGCCAGACTCAGAGAAATGGGAGAATGTTTTTCAAAAGCATTCATATTGTCTTCAACGACTTTCTTCAGCACAGCTGTAGAGAAGCAGGCCAAAACTTCTTCTAGCCGCTCGCCTTTGCAATCGTCCAGCATGGTTTTTCGTATGACCGTATCTCGACCCAGGAAGCCGTCCTTTTTCACCGTTTCAAGGGCTCGCAGGAGCACAGCTCTAAGATTTACGGATTGTATTTGGTCGTGGGGTGGGAACAAAGGGCTGAGTTTCTATGCATTATGAGTCCATTGTCAGAGCAGGCGATTCCCCTCTTGATTCACACAGCCAGACCCATCGTTTCTGACGTATTTCAAACTTACTGAAGTAAACTCTTCGGAATTCCATATTTCAAATAACTTCACCAAAACCCACTCCACACATTGAATCCTCCTTTTCTGCCCTTGGGCTCTTGTCGTTACGAATGTCTCGACCGTGATGTCAGGCCAGTCTGGCAGCAAGTCCAGATCCAGTAGCCTCAAATTCGTGAAGAGTACCGACAGAGGTGATGTGGCACCTTTCCCACCAGTATGAGCGTCATTATTCGGGGGCGTCGCTGCAGCTGGTTTTGATCTTAAAGTAGTCGGTGCAGTGTTCGCACGCGGATGTGCCCGAGGATCGACAGCTGCCATGGTAGCATCGCGGTGCGGAGGGCCAATATTTTATCTCAGAGAATGCATTGTAGTATTCAGATGGTTCTCCGGCAACGAAAAGCACATTAATCGGCCGAAAGACGGTCAGACAGGGACGAAAAGGCGGACAAGGTTCTGGAGCTTCAGTTCGAGTGTGGATTGTCGTCAAAGCAGCCACGAACCCCACCAGACCAGACCGGTCGGGGGTCGAGCAGGTCAACGAAACGCCCACAGTAAAACAGCACGTCACTGGTCCCATTTCAATGAAATCACCTTCGATTCATATTTTTTCCGTCAGAATTAGACGCCTTAACTGATCATTCATTGTTGCTCTGGCACCTATATAAGCACATTCTCCTGATGTTATCCGAAACACCACAACCTCCCTTCAATCTTAACACGATCATCGATTAGTCATTCCTCAACGCGGCACTGGGACACCACATTGTCAAAGACCTGGAAATACTTTCAAGATCCGAAAAGTTCCCATACTCCGGTCCTGTGGTGAAATTCGTCTTCACAGGCCCATATAAGAACCATGAATTAAGAGGCTCCGCCAAAACCTCCTTTGTGCCATTCTTTGTTCGCTTGATCCCAATATTACCTGCCAAAACGTACGCCATGGTATCCTCGCCGCGCCTAGGAAAGTCGAGCATCTTCAGTGGGGCCTTTGCATATCCTACAGGTATCTTGCTAATATCGACATGCGTATAAGTAATGTTGTCCAGCTTAGTGGCCTGCTGCTCTCCCATGGAACCGAAAGGATTTCGAAGTGTTCCGTCTTCCCGCCAGTGCAGAAAGCCTGTAATCCACCCAGACAGGTCATACTCCGCTGGCCCTCCACAAGGCAGGAGTTGCTTTGCCCGAACAATCTTCTCCCAGAACGACTTGATTGCTGGACTATTCGGCTTATCCCAAGTTTCCACGAATCGGCTCAAGATGGGCTTCAAATTCATCGCATACTGCGTGGGTTCAGCTCCCCACTCCTTCAATCGATCAAGCTTTCTGTATAATTTCACCCAGTCGTCCCTGGTTCCCAGCAAGGTGACAGATGGAATTCCGCATGTGATTCCGCCGGAAAACTCAAAGTAATGCTGCATGAGACCCATCATCAGAACCGTGGCCGTCATGTTGTCATTATGCGTACTCGTGCTGAACCCAGGCGTAATCCAGCCGAGCAACCAGCCCGTCTTGACGCGCTCCTGAATTTCCTGCCCGAATGATGCAATCACACTTTCCCAGGTGTCCTTGAATACTTTAATCTCCTTCTTTCCCTCAAAGTCGACAAAAAGGTGTCGGATAGATTCGGCATTCTTGGTCATGTAGAAGTTAAGCTGAGCCAGTATCTCGAACCATATCACATCCGGGCGAAGGACGAGGCCCTCATGATTTGCCCACGCGAGTATAGAGCCACGCACAAAGCTATCGGACGATGGATAGGTGTTTTCAAGAACTTGTCCATTGGGCCCTTCCAACTCTGTGTAAGATGAAAGTAAAAGATTGGCCTTGTATGGGTTCTTGTTAGCCACTTCTTCGGGACAGCTTTGGTGAAATAAGTCATAGGCTGATGTTGCACTCCCAGCAGGGCTCAAAGGTAGTGGTTCAACATCACTGACTGAGATCGTGATCTTGCCATGCACCGCTGCTGTCAGCCCCAGCAAGTAGAGAGAGGTCGTCCTCATTTTGAAGCCAGTTTGATTCATGCACTCTGGGTGACACGGTGATAGAGTAAAGTCGGGGAAGGACGGGAATATATCGTTGGCGACGCTGTGATGAGGAATGCTTATGTCTCTTGTGACAGCAGTTTTGTGCCATCCAGGACACTTCAGGAGGCGAAGCATTCCAGACGTGCAGCATCCTGAACTCCGTCGCTTGAAATTGACTGCCTGTCCAAGGCAGGAACGACTCTAACGGACATTTCCACGTCTTACCTAAAAATATATCCCCCTCCTTTTCAAAGAACCTACCTAACAAATAAATGGGAAAAAGGGTAATGAGAGTAACACACCATGAGAATAGTGGGTCCACATTTCTTGTGCCGTTAATCGTAGTTTTGATGAATTTTTTCATCCCTCAATCCTTTTACTACCATTGACTGCCTTCATGTGACATGTGTATACATTTGAGTGGACAACACAACTTGACGCTGGCTGGTATGAGCATTTCACAATGCGAGCTCTAAAATATCCTCTGGCGAAAATCAGCTGGTATCAGATATACAGGCTTTTACATCGACTTCTATATCACGGAAAATCGTGGTCCGTAGCCTTGTCGCTCAATGATTGATGAATCAATCCTCTTGTCATCAAAATCAATCTATATATGTCAGCCGTAGTGGCCACGCCCAATTACAGGACTCTTGCAAAAAGCTGAGTCGATAGCTCATAAACTCCAAAGCCGTCCCAAGCGCCATGCTCATTGGCAAACATGAGAAAATAAAACTCCCTATAGCCACAAGGGCTAAGCTAGGTTCCTTAACACATAATACGTTTCTTCTTTGCCCGTCAAATCCTGGCACCAATCCGTCGTTTGTTGCTTCGACCATTCAGTCAATCCTCGCGACTATCGTCGAGGACTCGCTGAACAACGCGAACCAGCTGAGGATGGATCTTGTCACTGCTTTGGATGCCGCAAACCTTGCTGACAATTTCCTCTGCGGAGTTCTCAGACATGATCTTGGCCAGCTCCTTAGATTCTTCGTCCTCTTCGACGTTTTGGAAGCGGAAGCACATTTCAATGGCGTCGAGGAGAAACTTGATGGACTCGCCCATCTCAGCGAGCTCAGCGGCAGGGCCAATGAAACGTTCCTTGCGAGAAAGCTTTCTTAGAGGAGCACGGCCGACTCGCTCAACAGCATCCTCCAAATGAGGATTGCTAATTCGCTTAATGATCTTCTCAACATATGCAGCTTGGTCCTCCTCCTCAAACTCGTGTTTTTCAACAATGAGTTTCTTAGTCTCCATGAGAGCTCCTCGAACTTCCCTCATGATGTCTTTGTCTTGAAGGGCATCGTAGACAGTGCGCTTCCTTCGGTTATAACCGTGGTAGGCAGCAGTGGCGTGGCCGGTGTTGACAGTGAACAGCTTGCGCTCGATGAAAGGAGCCAAGTTGTCAACCCATTGAATGCCTTCAATAGATGGGATGCCAACGTCTTCGAAGGGAGTCTTATCTACGATCCACTCGAAGAACTTCTCGAGGGTGACGTTCAGTCCCGCGTTAGGGTCCTGAGCAGGAACAATGCGATCAATGGCGGAATTGGCGTAACGGGCCCGGAGATGGTGATCTTCTAAGCGCTCGGGTGCTGTGTTTCGAGGATCCTTTATGTGTTGAGCAAGAGTGTCAGTGGCGCCTATGGCATTCTCGCATGCAATAACGTGAAGAGGCGCCTCGTCAGTGGAGCGGCGATCGATGCCCTTTGCAATGACGGGTGCAATGAACTTGAGGATGTTGGGGCCCACGGAGCAAGTGACGACTTCCGCAGTGGCAATCTCCTTGATCAAATCTTCTTCATGGGTCTTTGAATTAATAGCACGGTAGTTGGTGATGGTTTTTTCCGTGGTGCCTTCAGTGCCGACTTCAATGACCTTGTATGAAGGTGCCGCGTTGATCTTATCGATCAGCGAATCAACCACATCAGCAAACACGACCTCATAGCCAGAGCTGTGCAAGAAGCACGCAACGAATCCACGACCTGAGGAGATCCAAAACGTTAACACTGATTGCTCGATTGTTTTGTAGCTGCGGACGATCACGATCCAGGGTAGGGTAAGTGGGGTTCGTGCGTACCAATGTTGCCGGCGCCAAAGTGAACGGCCTTCTTTGTACTTGGAGCCATTGTGGAATTCGACGGATGAGATATGATATCTTGTGAGGTAGAACAGCGTAAGACTGATGGTCTTACTCAAAGTTGCCAGACGAACTCAGAAAGAGGATAATGACAGAGGAGGGGGGCTCTAATGCGACAAAGAATTCAGTGAGAAGAGGGCGTAAGGTAGGTAGATATTCAACACGGGGTATGGGGATGCCGGAATCAACTCGAAAACAGTGACCTTATCTGAAGTGAATGGGAGATGGAGAGAAACGAGACGAAAAGTGGAGGGGTATAAGAGATTTTATACACACTGGAGACGACTCAACGGGAAGTCAAAGGGTGATGACGAAACTGTTTCCTACGCAATAATGGAAGAGGATTGAGGCATTGTGGACGGGGCTAGTGGGCCAGCAGCTAAAACACTGAGAGGGGCGTGTCGTCAGATGTCAGGGAAAGAGCGATGGCAAGCATTTGCATTCGCTGTGGTTCTTGGTGGGACGCCCCCGCCGACTGCAGGTGCCGTACATAACCACCAGAGCCTGTGCGTGCTTAGCGGAGACGTCGACGAGGCGGCAGCGGCATTACTGTCTGTATTCAGAACAGGGCAGGTGGGGCCGGCGGGGTAAGTTTGGTAACTACTCCGTACATGTACCTAGGTATGTTGCTATGCGACGCCTCTGGTGCACAAGTGGAGAATGCAGAATATTAGAGAATCGAGGGAAATGAAAATGAGGTAATTATTGCAGCTGTCCTTTGGACAGTCATAAGGCGCCAAGCAGGTCGCGGAACCCACGATGCATTTAAGGTACATTTGAGGTACCTTTAACGCATCGTCAAACAGGATGATAGCTTTGTGTGCGGTGGGTGCATCTCTCCCTCTCTCGTTCTCGCTCTTACTCTCTCTCGCTCTATCCGTATATCATGATGACCACCCGTAAAACCTGAGCGCCTTTCATTCCCCTGGTTCTGATGAGTTCACAAGCTAATCCATTGACCTCTTACTGGCGCATGATGGCCGTTTGAGGGATGGGCAACCAACCAACAGCCTGCGTCTGCTGCCCTGCGCCAACAACACATCGTGACATTCTTCATGTCCCCTTGTGGTGCCCCGCGGGGGTCAATTTAATCCGACGCTCAGCACCAACGGCAGCAAGGGTCGGGCTTAAATTGACTACCCCTTATCCGTAGATGCGTCTTATCTGGCATGGAGGCGGCAAGCCACCCGGCCACATGCAGGCTGGGGGCATTCACAACATTCGCATATGCAGACCAATTTATGCTCAGGCGCGTGCTCGGTGGAACGTATGATGTTGTCATCGTGGCCACGAGAAGTGCCGAACGGGTCTGGCAAGCTGGAGGCTCTCGGCGGCAAAGAGCAGATGGATGGATTTCCATGGCACATGTGCGGCTTTTACGAAGCACTGGTCGAACAGCCAACAATTCTGCTGCTGTGGCCTCTCGCGGCAAGTTTCTCACCAGGTGTGCGGAGTGCCCGCCAAAATGCATGATTGACTGATCATACGTCCGTAGATGATTCAATGTTCTCATGACGCACATGCCC
The DNA here is from genome assembly GCA_000729835.1 of Atkinsonella hypoxylon. Classification (NCBI taxonomy): domain Eukaryota; kingdom Fungi; phylum Ascomycota; class Sordariomycetes; order Hypocreales; family Clavicipitaceae; genus Atkinsonella; species Atkinsonella hypoxylon. The sequence goes on along the minus strand of JFHB01000081.1, from coordinate 107,258 downwards.
GCTGCTAGCAGCCAAGGAGCATAACTAGTGTACTGTCTCGAAGAGGCCGGACTACGCCACCAAGCCGAACCATAGGCCAATGACATGCAAGAAACGATGCAGGACAACAAGGAAGGGTGAGTTCCACTGTAACACTTGACGCATCTTTTATGCTGGTGGGTTGTTATTAATACGGAGCACGAGTAACTACGGAGTACATGTTCATGTCCATGTCTGGCATCTCTCGGGTGGTTGAGTTTGGCTTCTCGCACGACAGCTTCTGGTTCAGAAACATGTCGAGTTAAGTTGGCGCTTTCTGCTTGAGAACAGCATCTCGCGGCGCTTCTTAGCCAGCTATAACATAGCAGGTCTAAAGTCCCCGTCTGCCGTTGGCTGCCAGGCGCGTTTGCAATACTGTCGTTCAAGTGTGACGATGGCGAGGGAAATAGGCACATTGTACGGAGTACTCGAGGCGTCAGAAAGCGCGTCTAACGCATTACTTCTTTGCACCGGTGTAACACCACTGCGCAACGGAATAGATGAGTAGTACTCCGTCGAGAGAGAACACGACGGCGAGGCAGTAATTGGTGTCAGCTCAGCAACAGTACAACATTCATCAACGTGGCAACAATCTTCATTGTTTGTTGGCATTGCAGGTCACTTCTCTGGACCTTTTCGATGACAGGGATGGGCAGAAGGGGAAGGGGTCTAAACCGGCCACCCACGTGGCTCATCGGGAGGAGGCGAGTTGCCATGGCAGAGAGTAACTAGTTAGTGAGGGATATCGTGCGGATAATTAAAGACCTACCTGTCCAAAATGCGCCAAAGCGATCTAATAACCATCCCCATCCACCACGGGTCTGGCCTCCTCATCGGGTCAGACTGGGAAAATCAAGGCAGAGCTGAGAAACAGCAGAAACAGCATCTAGCTATCGGCGTAATGGAAATTAGCTAATGCAGATACATGAGTCTCGCCACAATACAGAGAATCTACCTACATAGTTTCTTTGAAGGCAAAACTTGTTGTGATGGCAAGTCAAACAAATTCGGCCGATCAACACCATCAAATATCTTAACGGCCCCGCAACGGAATTCCCTTCGCCCCATGCCAAAAAAAAAAAACCGCACGGGCACAATAGGTTAACTCAGGTCGTCCGTCAACAGAGAGGGGCATATGTAAATCCATACAGTATGATTATCAGTGAGAATACAAAGTAATAGTAGCTTCAGGAGACGCGACCGCGGTGCTTCCTGGCGGTTACAGTTTTTAACCGATCGGCTTTTCCATGGCAATGGTAAGAAAAGCAAAGATACACCCTTGTAGCACCAAAGTGCAGGCGTGATTGTGCTCAGGGTCTCTTGCCATGGATGATAACTGCTCAGGGTCTGCATGTGATCCCGAGACCCTAGATGGCGCTGGACTCTTGCAAGACGTGCAGAACCGATCATATATACCTAATTAGTTAGTGCTCAAAGTCCAAGTCACGGCCAGGTCACGGCCAGGTCACGAATCATCTTGCTAGCCAATTGAATAATATGACATGCGCGATCTGCAATGGCCGTGTGCAAAACTCCACCATCATAAACCTCGCTCTATACTCCGTACTCCTAGCTACACCTCAATCAGCGGCTTGCAGTGTTGATGTCATCGCGCACTAGATGGGATTCTCTTATGATACCGAAGAGTTAGGCGTTAGCTCGGTCATCTCCCATGTGTATCATGTCACCCACCACAAGCCAAAGTACGGATCCATAGCTCATGCCAGCTCCTTTCAGGCCCGTGCTTCACCATTCCGTGACGCTCAATCCCACAAGCCTATCGCCACGATAACCGCTGTCCCCTGCTGTATTCCATCACGAACCTCGGGCCTGATCGCCGTGTCCGGCCGATCCCCCACTTCTTAATATCACAACTCGCTTACCTTCCAAGAATAACAACCCTGGCTCTCCTTGCAACGGCCTCTAGTAACGCCCAATGTAGTAGCATTCAAGCCATGCAATGCACGAACAGAGCGACCTTTTATTGAACTACCTCATCTGATCTACAGATACTATCGAATAATGTGCATTATACTAATTGAATGAACAAATTGACGCATCTGTGGCCGACATCTTCCGAGGTACATCGTACTTCCCCGCGGGGACTGCCGTTAGTACTGATCTGCAATTCAACATGTCCACCTTGAAGATGGAGTGTGACGGTGATTGCGGTGAGGCGCACACCACGTCACGAAACGGTGAGTCGGCCAATGCTAACAGCTTGTTATAGTGCTATGGCGAACTGTACGCTGATCTCACGGCCATAGTCTGAAACATTGTGAAAGCTTTTGCCACCAATGCTGGTGAAATGCATTGTGGGGTCACATGACCCGCGCTATCCCTCATGACTTCAGTATGCTCGTTTGCCGAAATACTTCTGACCGACTTGAACGACGCAAATGTATTCAATCAACGCCATGTGCTATTAAGCTATAGTCATTCTGCACTCACCCTACTTCGTCAATTTGGGGCTACTTCACAGAGGACTTATAGCCTGGTTCTAGTGCCCTATAGATGTCACTCTCAGTCCTTTTTGTCATTATAATGACTTCTTCGATCCGACAAAGATCAATTTTAAATCTTAGAGTACTTCTTGAAAGCTCCAATTAGGCCCCCGGTAGAGGTGTCGTGGCCTTCGCCCTTTCCAGGCTCGTCCAACTCCTTGAGAATCTTCTTGGCAAGAACCTTGCCCAGCTCAACTCCCCATTGATCGAAGCTATTGATGTCCCAGATAGCACCTTCGGTGAATGTCAAGTGCTCGTAGTAGACAATCAGAGCTCCAAGTTCAGCGGGGCCTATAGTCCCTCCGACCAGAATAGATGTCGTTGGACGATTTCCAAGAAATCGTTTGTGTGGCACAAGCTCCTCGGGAGTTCCCTCGGCTCTGACCTGGTCGTCAGTTTTGCCTACCATCAGAGCCTCGGCTTGAGCAAAGTAGTTGGAGGCCAACATCTTCTGGTGCAGGTTGTTGCTAATAGGGTTGTGCGACTTGGCGGCTAGGATGAAATCAGTCGGGATTAATTTGGTTCCCTGGTGGACCAGCTGGAAGAAAGAGTGTTGTGCGTTGGTGCAGGGCTCGCCGAACAAGATAGGACCTGTAGGGTTAGCTTTTTTTCTTCGGCCCTGAGCTTTGCCGTATTATGTCCATTTCTCACCTGTGGAATACTTGACGGCGGTTCCATCAGAAGCGATTGACTTCCCATTGGACTCCATGGAGAGTTGCTGCAAATAAGCAGGGAACCGGTGAAGGTATTGATCAAAGCTTTTAGTAATCAGTATGATGTGCGTGTTGACCAAATCATCACAGCATAACAGTCGCTCAACATGAGTCTGCTGATGAAAGAGGAATGAAGCACTTACGGAGCGACGAGATGGGTCTGAGCCATGAAAAAGTCAGAGTACCATACACTTAAGAGCCCACCAAGAACAGGAATGTTCTGCTTCAGAGGGGTTTCTCGGAAATGTCTGTCCATGGCGTGGGCACCACTGAGGAACTTGTGGAAGTTGTCGAAGCCAATGTACAAGGCAACGCTCAAGCCGATTGCACTCCAAACGGAGTAGCGACCGCCCACCCAGCTTTCGAATCCAAACATATTCTTGCTGTCGATGCCAAATTTGGTAACTTCTTCCTCATTAGTAGACAAAGCAACAAAGTGCTTCGCGATGTCGCCCTTGTTGCCCGTCTTTTCAAGAAACCAAGACTTTGCTGTGTTGGCATTAGTGGTGGTCTCGGCAGTGGTGAATGTCTTGGAAGCGATGAGAAACAGAGTCGTCTCGGGATCCGAGTTCTTTAGTGCTTCGGCGATGTGAGTTCCATCAATGTTGGAGACAAAGTGTAAGGTCATGTCCTTAGCACCATAGTACTTTAGGGCTTCAGTGACCATGACGGGCCCGCTTTACGAAGAGTGCGTCAGTTACTCCAACTTGCTGTTGCGTGTCGGACATTGGTCGATAATGGGCTTACAGATCAGAGCCTCCAATACCAACATTGATGATGGTGGTCAACTTCTTGCCAGTAAATCCCTTCCATTCACCACTTCGAACCTGCTCAGAGAACTCCTTCATATGGTTCAGCACGTCGTTGACACCGCCGACATTATTCATAACATCCACACCATCGACCTTCATGTCCCAACCTCCAACATTTCGGAGAGCGGTATGGTATACAGCACGCTTCTCGGTGAAGTTGATCTTTTCACCGGCAAACATGGCGTCCCTCTTTTTCTCGACGCCAGCCTGCTCAGCCAGCTTGACGAGCAGGTCGAGGGTCTCATCAGTCAGGAAGTTCTTGCTGAAGTCGAACAAGATCTCGGCCGAGACACCCTGCGAGTCGAAAGTGCGGGAAAATCGAGAGAATCGCTCGGGGTCGGAAGCAAAGACTTCCTTCAGGACGAAGTTCTTGCCGACATTGTCGCGGTGGGCTTGAAGTTCTGCCCAAGCAGGTAGTGTGTTGGCGGGAGCCATGGCGGCGTTAAGAAGAAGCTCGTTGACCCGACAAGTACAAGAAGTGTTCTGGAAACGTGTGACAATGGGTATGGTTAGTTAGTTCTTTAAGGGTTGTGGATCGGAAAACAGGAGCAAGAGAACTGCACTGCTGAAGGGGCTGTGGGATGAGAGAGATGTGTCCCTATCACCCACACTTGCTGGTCGGGCTGTGACGCACAAGTCAGATGGAGGGGCAGCTGCGACACCTACGAGATTTGGATCCTGAGGGGTTGTCAGATTGGTGTGGTGACGCAACTATGGGGAGCACCAAAGGGTTGAAATGATATTTCTACTCAATCCCCGAGAGAAGCAAAGTTGAAGAGGCGATCGATTATCGAGCGGGGGGAACGAAATGCAATTGAAGTCTGGGGAAAGAAACGCTGGTAAAATAAGTACCGCAGCTGGCAGAGCTTGAGTGGAGCTTATTGAGCCTGGATACTTGATGGTGTGCTGGGATGCGCTTTGGTGTTGCTGACTGATTCTAAAGTAAGTGCGTTGCGCAAGCTGCTATTATTCTGTAATTATTCATCAATATTTTTTCTAAGCACCTGGCCCCCAGCACCATCATTTGAAGGACCTTGTATCATCGACTTAATTAGGGACCGGCAAGATCCCATAGACCAGCGCCTTATTCCGTAGTGAGGGGCAGGTTGGACCTGCCGCAGTTGCATCAAACCCCGATAGCAAGGAGGGTTGGGTGTCTGATGTCACCCATCCATCACCTGTACATCATTACCTACCACAGGCCAGACTGCGAGCCTTACCACAATACACCGAGCTAGCTGTCACAGTGTTGCGTGTCTTGAGGCTGATGGGTTAACTTCAGGACAATACATGGGACCCAGGCAATTGACTTCCCTTGCACAATTCGTTCTTTGTAAATAATTCAGGTCTAGAACCCGAATTTTTCAGGCACGACATCCACCCGACTTCAACTTCCTACCCCAACCCACACCACACACAGCGCAAGGCGGGAGATACATTGGCAACCGTGTGGGTCGGTGAAAAAAAAACAGTACACCGAGACTCAGCAGCAACACCAGACGGGAGTCTGCTTCGCAAGCTGTGCTGGCTGAGTTTGGCATAGTCCTAAAGCGGAGCTTGAGACGATATCTGCAAAGAGCCTGCGGCTGCTCCTTTAAAAGAATATAAGAGACCGCGTCTCTTTTCGTGGAAAAGTGAACATTTGCATCGATGAGCCGGCCGATTCCCTGTGGTCGCAGTTTGTAGTACTCCTTGCGTTCACGATGAATTCCGGTGATTCCACTATCTTCTTAAAACTAGATATTGGCCTCACCATCGCCTCTTTTGTCGCAAAGACACTCAGGTTTATATTGAATCACAACGTATGCTCAGTAAAACATGCTGATGCTGGAATGCTGAATGTATGACGAAGGGAGATATCGACTCACGATATCAACGATGATATAAGGCACCATAGAAATAAATATATTCACGGGCATCTTTTCTTGATGACTTGGTCTCAAAAGTGCAAACCCAAGCCAAAAGAATGCAAAGTCAGGCTCTCTCAGTCCTGAGGCGGATCAAAAATGCAACTCTACTCGATATATTTATTTATTTCCCATTCTATGGAAATACCAGGCTTTAAGAAGATTTGTGATTGTAACGAACCTGTCCACGCGCCCGTCCATGTCTACAATCATCTAGAAGCTGCGTCCTCCCTGCCGCAACTTCATGTGGCATCATCGTCCCTTTATCGCCCTTCTTGTATGCTTCCTACAAAAGATGGATCCGTGACACTGCCGCCCGCGTCACCTAGTCCGGCAATAGGACGGTTGTAGCTGAAGCCTTGGAACTGGTTCTGCAGTGTTTGTGATAGGAGAGGCCCTTCGACGAGAGAATCCTGCGGTGCTTCGCTGGTAAATCCCTCATCAAAGTTTTTGGTGTCCAAGGCATCGACCTAGCTATTTGTTAGAACGCATATCTGAAAACGGGGAGCGAATGAGGCAAAAGCCGCTCGTGCTGTAAGTTGGGTCTATACATACCACACTAGGCTTGAATGTCGGCTCATATTTGCGCTGCAGCAACTTGCGCCAATCTATGGCATGGAAGAAGGGATGGGCCTTGATCTCAGCAGAGCCGTTGGCACCGAGACGTTCATCCGGGTCACGGTTCAGGAGCTTTGTGAGTAAGTCCTTCGCAGCCGGAGGTACGACGTCGGAAAAATGTAAAGGCTCAGACAGAATCTTGCGGTACATCTCGTTTGTGTTCTCGTCGTAGAATGGTGGCAAACCTGTCAACATCTCATACAGCAAGACGCCCAGGGTCCACCAGTCAACTGTCTTTTTGTAACCCTTGCCCATCAGGAGCTCGGGCGCTAAATATTCTGGAGTACCGCAGAACGTGTTGGTTCGGTCCTCATCCTTCATGTCCAGTTTGCAAAGTCCAAAGTCGCATAAGGCAATGTGCCCTTGGTAATCGAGCAGGATATTTTCCGGCTTCAGATCTCGGTAAATAACGCTGAAGCCATGCAAGCACTCCAATGCGCACAGCAACTCGGCCGTGTAAAACCTAGCCCTGTTCACATCGAACCGATGTTCCTTCTGCAAGTGATGGAATAGTTCCCCGCCGTTGACAAAGGCGAGAACAAAGTAAAGCTTTTCAGGAGATTGGAAACTGAATTTCAGTGGTACAATGAAAGGGTTGTTGATCTGCGCCAGCACAGATCGCTCTGCTAAGGTGTGAGAAACCTCGGATCGGGAGATAATGTGAGCTTTGCGGATGGTCTTGAGAGCGTAGATGCGGTTGGTATCTTTCTTGCGAACTTGCATGACCTTGCCAAAACTACCTTTACCGACAACTTTGAGTAGCTCGAAATCCTCGATCCTGAGCTTACCGGCACGGGTCGCGACATATTCCACACCAACCTTGATTTTGCCCGTGCCAAATTGAATATCTACCCATTCGACTCCGCTATGGCCTTCGCCCTTTTGGCGTTGGGCATGCTCTGCAGCCGCCTTCTCTCTGTCCTTCTTGCTAGCCTTAGGGTCCTCGACGAAGTGTTGCCTCTCTTCGAATCGCGGATTGATTCGCGCCACACCCAAGAAAATATCCTGACTGCGACCAGATCCGGGAGCGGCCATGGGATTTCGCAGATAGAGGTGGATGACTAGCTCCGTGACTCTTGACACATCAAACTTGTATTGTGTATTTCCACCTGCCCAAAGAGGATTCTCGGGGTTCCCGTCTACCGAGTTGACAAAAACTTGAACTTTGTCAAAATCCAGTAAAGCATAAGGCATATACTTGCCTGATATGCGGCCATGGTTAGTGGGAATGCCGCTAAAACCGCCAGCCGATGAGTGAGGTCGTCCGGTTCCGTTGCTGAATGAGCCGACCACGCGTTGCGAGGACGACGGTCGTACGGAGTTGGCTACGCTAGATGCTGCATTGCTGGTGGAAAGCGAGCCCTGGTGCTGGGAAGTGAAGGCATTTCGATGTGCTTCAGGCAGTGAAAACCCCTGGCCCTCGTGGAGAGTCACGACCAAGATACCTGGCTTCGGTGGCTTGACGACTGGCGCTTGAGCCATCGCTTCGGATGCGGCTATATATGCCGAATATTGTTAGATTGTATTTACAGAAGTGAGGCTCGTGTCAGACGGCAGCTAGGCCTGCAATTGCTTACCAATGGCACTCTCGGTAGTTGGCGTTAAATCGCCAGGTGCCTGATTTGCCTTAGCATCTTTTTCTGTGATGGTGGAGGTTGAAGGTGATCGAGCAAAAGCACTGCTTAGAGGCCCAAGATGGGTCTCCTTGAGTTCTATCGGATGTCCAAATTTGTCAGTCCCTCATGCCATAAGTACAAGTAAGTGGATGCGCGGATATGGACCAAGCCAGAATCACCGCTGATGTGAACTGAGGACCAAGAAGATGGTATTCACGAACTCTTTGTGAGCTTCCAAGACATAATGTTCTTATGAAGACCAATCTTGACAGATGTGTGATCGAAGAATTGTCTCCTAGCTTCGAGGAGGTTGCAGCCAGATTCAAGAGGGACGGCAACTGGGGTTTCGATCGATAGGTTGTCTTCGCAGAGGCCTCAGCGCCCGCAGCCGAGTCGAATGTTGATGTCACAGCCACTAATGCAGGACTGACGGCAAAGTCTGTACAGCCAAGTTGCGTTGATGATGACGAAAACCGAGGCGGCGTGGCCTTGAGCTGCAGGATATCCGGAAACGCTGTGAACGAGTGGTTTAACTCGGGTTCTGCAGGGCCCCGCAAGACACGTCTGGGTCCCGTCTTGATCTGAGGTGCCTTGACGCCGTCAGGCCCGCAAGGAGAGCAGAGCCCACGTGTGAATGAGGACTTTGTTGTGCGTGGCTTGGCACGCTAGAATGAATGATTAATGTGTGTATAAAGGATAAGCGTAAATCTGTATCAAGGACAAGCAACTCAGGTCAGGGAAGAGAAGCGACACGCACGGGGTCAAAGGTGCGCAAAGGGATAAAGCGGTACTTATTCAGGAATGACTGCGAAGCGGAAAGGTTGTCTGGTCTGGCCAGCCTGGAAATGGAAATGGCCTGGCCGGGGCTCTAACAACTCCAGTCCCCAGCCATCGTAATACAGAGTGGTGGCGGTGGAAGCGTCATCCAGTCCGAGGCGGAGCGAGGCGGAGCAGTCGCTTGCTGCTTGCTTATTACTAGGTGAATCTAGGGCGGCCGTAGTGCCACTGGAAAGCTAAGAGGGAGGGAGGGGGGGGGCAAAAGGCTCAGTCGAGTACTAGTTAATAGGAATCAATAGATGGCTTGGCTTCACAGTCTCGGAAATTTGCTTATTCGCACGGTACGCGATACGAGACTTAACATCGCATTGATGTCTTTCGACTATCCGATCAAGAAGGCAGGTCAATAAATCTCATAGTGCTGAAGACGCAGCCAAATTTGACAAACAAGTGCTAGGGCTTTAATGTTTGCATCATGAAGCCCGCCGTAAGCTGCTCTTCAGCTCTCAGATTAGCCATCAGCAAATCGCCTGCGATCATCTCGTTAGGCGGTCACTCTGTACCGTTCCGGCAATCAGATGGAGCTAAGCATCAAAAAAAAAAAAAAAAAAAGAATAAGATAAGTATCAACATAAGAGAAAAAAATACAACCCTTGTCCAGTGTCTTGTGCAAGCTGCATGGAGAGGTCACAATGTACTCCATTGAATAGCATCATTAACCAGGGGTCCTGTTGCAATACTGTGCTACGCTGTGTTGAACCATAAAAACAGGACATTATAAACCACGACTTCGGCGTAGCTTTGAACAGCAAGAAGTAAAGAGCGAATAGAGTGTCAGTTTTTGAGTTATCATCTACTCTCCGCGCTCGATTCTAGCAGACTCCGAGCACATCTTCATGTTTGGGATTAGCGATACCAGCTGTGGAGGTATGCAAATGCCCAGGAACCAAATTAAACCGCATGATAGGTCTTGATAAGGAGAGTAATGGCTTCCCGTTCCGTCATGAAATCTGTCCCCTGCATGCTGAGTTCTAAGAGTAGACGCCAAGGGGTTTTGATCAGCTCATTATGGCCACGCGATAAAGATATCAAACAGACAATCAATGCGTGAAGCATTGCACTGTATCATGTCCCGGATTGACTGTGCTTCTGCCCCTGGTGCCTGGTGTGGTGCTGCTACGGAGTAGTTAAAGGCCACCGACCCAGAATATGCGCCATAAGGTGAGTACAGTAAATCTCACCATGTGTGCGTTGGTCTAGAACGCGTGTATTTTTAGGCAGAATGGCTTAAATTTTAAGCAAGATTTCTAGAGCCTATAAAGCGTGCATGTACCACTAGATCTTAGTGCCTTTACCACTAGAGATTAGTGCATATACTACTAAATACAAAAATGTTTAATTCGCACCAATACACTGTGTAATTAGCATATGCCAAACGCTTCACCGCCTGCTATTCTGGCCAAAAATACACCCATTCTGGAACGCACACATGGTCTGGACCTGAGATATACTGGAACCCCGCCAAAAGGGGGTTCATCCGTTGATACCTGACATTCAAGGCCTGTGCCAGTGCCAGGCTGGCACAACAGTCGAATAAGCGTGACAGCTAGTTACTACAAACGACACTTTGGACACATTTTCAGTAGAGCTTCTTTACGCCGGCAAAGTCGAGAGTTGTTGTACCCGCTGCCAGATCTAGCCCCCATTGACGCAGCAGTAGCAGCAGCACCCGCATTCTCATTATCCCGTCCATTCGAACTTTCTTTTATCGCTTGCGCCAATCGTCACCCTTGATGAATGGTGGTGGCAAGGCATATATCTACAACTCCCTTGTTGCCAACCCCACCACACGATAATCGAGCCGTTCCAATTCCGGTGTTCTCTGGTTAAGACGGGCAATTGAACTCACAATCACCATGAAGCTGGACGTCAAGGTTTGTCGTACCTTCTTGCAGCACGTTTGCATGTGCATGGTGGTCCTGGTATTGGGAATGGACTACGGCCTCCTGCCTCCTGCCTCCACCGCCTACGCCTACGCCTTTCTCGAAGGTGCCTCAATACAAAAGCTCATTCAGCGAAATCACTAACATGACATCTCTCCACAGCGTCAGCTGTACGCTCGCAGTGATCGAGTCAAGGGCGTCGATTTCCATCCTCAGGAGCCCTGGATCCTCACGACGCTCTATAGCGGTAAATGAAGCCTCCTTTGATATCATCAGATTAGTTAACTTGCAAGTACTCATATCCGATTAATACTAGGCCAAGTTTATATCTGGTCGTATGAGACTCAACAACCAGTCAAGACTTTCGAGCTCTGTGAAGTTCCCGTTCGAGCTGGTCGGTTTGTCGCACGTAAGAACTGGATTGTTTGTGGCTCCGACGACTTCCACATACGGGTCTACAACTACAACACCTCGGAGAAGGTTATTCAGTTCGAAGCACATCCTGACTACATCCGTGCCATTGCTGTTCATCCTACACTACCTTTTATTTTGACCGCATCCGATGATATGACGATTAAGCTGTGGGACTGGGACAAGGATTGGAAGTGCGTCCAAGTTTTCGAGGGCCATAGCCATTATGTTATGGGTATTGCCATCAATCCGAAAGATACAAACACCTTTGCTTCTGCTTGCTTGGATCGCACCGTCAAAATCTGGAGCCTGGGGTCCTCTACCGCCAATTTCACTCTTGAGGCCCACGAGACCAAGGGCGTAAACCACGTCGATTACTATCCACACTCCGACAAGCCGTATCTCCTCACCACCTCCGATGACCGAACTGTCAAGGTGTGGGACTACACCACAAAGTCTCTCAAAGCCACCCTTGAAGGTCACACCAACAATGTGTCCTTTGCCTGCTATCATCCCGAGCTTCCCGTTATCGTTTCAGGTTCCGAGGATGGGACCATCCGCATCTGGCACGCCAACACCTATCGATTTGAACAATCGCTGAACTACAGCCTTGAGCGAGCCTGGTGTGTCTCTTATCAAAAAGGAAAACAGGGCATCGCAGTAGGCTTTGACGACGGTGCGGTGGTAGTTAAGCTGGGACGAGAGGAGCCCGCTGTATCCATGGACGCTTCCGGGAAGTTGATCTGGGCGAGACACAACGAAATCGTCTCATCGATCATTAAAGGGGATCCCGAAATTAAGGACAACGAACCGATCTCTCTCCCAACAAAGGATCTCGGAACCTGCGAAGTCTATCCTCAGACCCTGACCCACTCGCCAAATGGCCGCTTTGTTTCAGTCTGTGGAGATGGTGAATATATCATTTATACAGCGTTGGCCTGGCGTAATAAGGCTTTCGGTTCCGCATTGGACTTTGTGTGGGCCTCGAAGGAGAATAGCAATGATTTCGCTATCCGCGAATCAGCGCTGAGTGTGAAGATCTTCAAGAACTTCGTTGAGAAGAGCGGTGGACTTGATGTTGGCTTTCAGGCTGATGGTCTCACGGGCGGAATTCTTTTGGGGGTCACCGGACAGGGTGGTGTCTCGTTCTTTGATTGGGCTACTGGTGGTTTGGTTCGTAGAATCGAGGTCGAGCCTAAACATGTCTATTGGTCTGAAAGCGGAGAATTGGTCGCCATTGCCTGCGAGGATAGTTGTTACATTTTGCGTTTCTCTCGGGAAAATTATGCTGAGGCTGTCCAGTCTGGCCAAGTCGAAGAAGATGGCGTAGAGTCTGCATTCGAGGTTATCACTGATATCAGTGAGAAGTGAGTTGGCTTTGGCAAATCACCTTAGATGCATATCCCGCGTAACAGTCTAACGCTAACATTTCAATTGCAGGGTCCGAACTGGCGAATGGATTGGCGATTGCTTCATGTACACAAACAGTACCAACCGATTGAACTATCTGGTCGGTGACCAGACCTATACCATATCCCATTTCGACAAGCCTATGTATATCCTGGGCTACATTCAACGAGATTCGAGAATCTATTTAGCCGACAAGGATGTCAATGTGACGTCCTTCGGACTTTCCCTACCCGTTTTGGAGTACCAGACTTTGGTTCTTCGTGAGGACATGGAGACAGCTGCTGAACTGCTGCCCACCATTCCTGCCGACCAACTGAATAAGATCGCCAGATTCCTCGAAGGACAGGGACACAAAGAGTTGGCTTTGGAGGTTGCTACGGATCCGGAGCATAAATTTGAGCTTGCTCTTTCTTTGAATCATTTGGACACTGCTCTGGAATTAGCACGGGCTGCAGATGTGGAGCACAAGTGGAAGTCAGTCGGCGACTCTGCCCTGGCTGCTTGGGACGTTGCACTGGCTGCTGAATGTTTTACTCATGCTAGGGACCTGGGGTCATTGCTGCTCTTACATTCTTCTGCCGGTGACCGTGAAGGGTTGAAATCTCTTATCAAGCAAGCCGAGGAAGCAAACGTCCACAACATCGCATTCTCCTGCTCATGGCTGTTGGGTGACGTTGACAACTGCACGGAAATTTTGAGGAAGACAGGACGACTTGCTGAAGCCGTCTTCTTTTCACAAACATACAAGCCTAGCTCAACAACGACGCTCGTGAAGGAATGGAAAGAGAACCTGGAAAAGTCTAAGAAGGGTCGAGTTGCTAAACTGATTGGAGTGCCTGAAGACGATGATGGTTTGTTCCCTGAATGGGACGCATGGTTGAAGGCGGAGCGAGAGGGAGACGCAATACCGGAATTGAATGGTACCGACGCAGTTGCAGAAGAGGCGGTACAGGAAGAGGAAGTGGCCGAAGAAGAGGATGAAGAGTAAGGCGTAGGAAAAATATGGTGATACGATCGAACGAATTTCTTTAATATTCACTCAGTGGGAAAAGATGGCCCACAAATCCCGGTTGTGTGTATCCGTTTGGGCAGGCTATGGAATAGTAGACTCCATAATTGAACAATATAAAACGATCTTGCACGACTGTTGACTGAGGCCAGTCTCACCTTGGGGTCCATCAATCGCCTAAAGATACAGACATTGTTGGAAGCTCCGTGGGAGAAAAAGTATGAAATCGCGGCAACTAGTTCGCAAATCATGTCAGCCAGCATAAGGCAACTCGTTGGCAAATGGTATTGAAAAGGTTGGGTCTTTTCACGAAGAGCTGCTGAGCCAGAGCTGGACTAAATGCATGAGACACTGTCTTTGCCCATGCTAGGGTTGCTTAAATGCACCGTCAGGATCTATTGGCCTGTCGAGGAGGCACAGAAACGTATTGTTGATAAACTTGAGAAGAATTCGAATGTTGTCAGATCGAATAGAGTTGTACTTGTTGTCATCGCTGTATATCCATTCTCAGCATGGAGTCTATCGTACATAATCCTTTTCAACCAGGGGAGGGCGACAGGAGTATCTATAGCAGCAAAGTTGGCATCAGAAAGAAAAAATATCTTTAACGTACTTAAACCAGGCACCATTGCGACAATGCCCTTCGACAAGCCTGTCTGCATCAATTATCAGTGCAACTCGGTCTTGACAATTCTTAGACGAAACATTCGAATCGCGGGGTGGCGTGGTCTGGAATCAATTGTTGATTAGGGCGGTCTCGTTGCAGCCTCATAACTCAGGCATCAACACATCGTTCGATTCACCCTTGATAAAGAGGTAAATTTAGCTCTTCAGGGGGTTCAATTTCCTCTTCTTAGCTCATCTTCTTCTTCAAATAGCATAGTCAATACATTCCTTACCTCGCAACATAAGGCAATGTCGGAAATTCCTGGTCCCTGACCTTGCTGAAGAGATTGTAAAACGAGGAGTCTCTAAGATTGGCAATGAGACACTGCGTCAGCACTTTGACAAACTTTGGCTTAAATTCACACGGGAACTGTTCGTCATGGATTCTTCGGAGTTCTGGGTATCCAGGTGCTGTCCTGTTATGGCAGATAAATCAAGGCCCGATAACGCGGCTTGGGCGAGGGAGCGCAATGGAATCTGGATATGAACCTCTGCGGCATCTGCTACGCGACACTCATGAGCATATTTTGGCTGCGCTTCTGCAGCAAAATATTGAAGCGATATTCCCACCCGAGTAACTCTAGGGGCGACGTGAGCATCATCAAGATTCAAGTAATGCTTGTTAATGGGAGTGCCGTTCGTATACCGTCCAGTGCCACATATCCAGCTATCTTATTAGCTAAGAACGCACTGTACGGATCGTCGTGATCTGGCAAGATAGCCAGCCAGCCCTGTTCGAGCCTAATTTTAATTAGAAGAAGCTCTGCTTGAGTCTATATCTGATGCGTCATGGAGGGCTCACCTTGAGGTCCAGTTAGGTAAGCAGCGTCTTCTGCTACGCGCTAAGAAAGGATCTTTCTGAAATCGGCAATGCGTCTGAGAACAATCCGGATAGCAATTCCTCGACTGTCTGAGAATTTATGAAGTATCTGGAAACCGTCTTGAAGCCTGACTGGTGCGAGGCGGGACGGGAGACCGGCCGTCTGTACCATAACACGGGGCCAGAGGCACATTTTCAAGGCCGCAAGATGCAGTATTGAAACAATCTCCAGTGACAGGCCTAAAACAAATTATTGTCTCCTCTACGAGACTACACTGGTCGGGCAACCGAAAATATTTAACAGCAACCTCGAAAAACCGTCACAATGCCAATGTCGCTGCATGTAAATCTAACTTACAGATCCTCGGCTAGACAGGAAAGGAGTGGAAGGCATCACTTCGTCGTCTAGTTAGGAAAGTTGCCGATGCCACAGACGTGTTTCTTTCGAACCCGTCTCAACTGTCGCATGGTATGGGGGGCGGGGGGGGTGTAACTTGAGCATCAATTGTGGCATGGTCACGTCCAATTTTTGCGACGTCAGTTCTCAGCATGGCCGTAACGCGAATAAAGCGAGACGTTTGCATCGCAAGGGGATCCGGGTAATCAAGGTCCTGTCGCACGTGCGCCAAATGCTTTCGCGATACATTCCAGCATTCAAGCTGTGGTCATCTACAAACAAACGAACTCGAGGTGAGATAGTCAGATCTTGACCCGATGCAGATTCTGGAACAGCACTGAAAGACGAGCAGAAGGACGCCAGGATCAATTTTCCACGACAAAACTCGACTCTAATCGCAGCTCCCATACCTGCAAAATGGACAAAAACTTGGCCTTTGAAGGACCTTTACAATATCGGACAGTGATTCGATTCTGAATGTCTTGTCCAGGCGATCGTTTCTATTTGGAGTAGTTCCCGTTTGGAACCACAATGTTAGTCTATCATCGAAACTTGACTATCATGAGTTAGCTACATTTCAAATCACCTCATGGAGACTAGATTCTATCAGAGTCGCAGGGTATTGGCGAGGAATTTGGACTTGCATTGTCTCGGCCAAACAGGATAGCCGTCCTCACAACCATAACCATGTCAAGTGACGAGAAGTATGTCAGCACAGTGGTTTCTGGCCAGGGGGTGCCGTAGAATGATACCTGAGAGTGTTTTGACTAAAATGAATCCGCCAGAACGATTCTCCCGATGCAGCTCTGATTTCAAAGCTTGCAACTTAATATGAGCATATTGCGAGATAAATGATTGCCACGAGCTGGATTCATTGCTCTAGACGAGTAGAATCTGAACCTTCGCCACATTTACAAGGCCGTCTCATCTGGTAGTCCTGGCCATTAAAGATAGGTGGATGATGTGAATGGAGCAGGAGCGTATTGCTTCCGGTTTGCACGGTGAACTTCTCCGACCTAGTGCTTAATCAAAATCTCTCGCTTAAGACTCCTTGTGGCGGACCCGGGCGACAAAGACTGATGACAAAAAAAGGACGAATTTAGCTGCAGATGTTTATGGTGGCGCGGCAATGGTACACGACGCCCAAGGGCCGTCCGTTTGCTGAAGTGGCCTCCAGCTGCGAGGCCTGAGCAGACAGCTGGCAGACAGCTGGCAAGATAAGGCGGAGCATTTAGCCCCGCGCGTTGTCATTTATAAGTTCTCTTACTGTTCTCACAGCTCCTGGCTGCCATATTAGCTGTGTTGAGATTGATACCACAGATTATGATACGAGGAGCAACCTACTAGGCAGCTATGGCCCAAACTCTGCCAGTCTCGTCCGCACAATGGAGTACTGTGAACTCGAGAGAAAGCGACGAGACTGATAGCGAAGATACTATCCAAAAATATCGGCAAGTCTCCAGGGCACCATCCCGAGCACTTGGGAAGCGGCCGAACGCCGAAGACGCTGCCTTCCGAGTCTGGGTGGCGGACGAGATGCGTGAGAAGTCAAAAACTTTGGAATGTGATGACGAGAAGAACGACGGGCTATCGGAGCCTGCATGCCGCAGTGACTGGAAGTTGACGAAAATCATCAACTCGCCCAGACAATACCAGCTAGACCTGTTCGAGCGAGCAAAGGAAAGAAATACAATTGTCGTTCTGGATACAGGTAAGTCACCCTATTACTTCTTGATTTCAACTCACTCACTCAAACGTCTTCAGGATGTGGAAAAACTCTCATTGCGGCTCTCCTGCTTCGCCATTCACTAAATGAGGAGCTGGAGAGAAGAGCAAACGGTCTTCCGAATAAGACTGCCTTCTTCCTGGTAGAGAAAGTCGTTCTTTGCTTACAACAATACAACGTCCTTCTTGCAAATTTGGATCATCCAGTGGGCAGACTCTACGGAAACACCGCGGCGAATTTGAAGACCATTGAAGATTGGGATAGCCAAATCCGAGACAATATGGTCATTGTTTGCACTGCTCAAATATTGCTCGATTTTCTCGCCAGTGGACTGATAACTATGAACCAAATCAATTTGCTCATATTCGACGAAGCTCATCATACGAAAAAAGGTCACCCATACGCAAAGATCGTGAGAAATCACTACACGAGAATGAAAGCAGACCGTCCCCGCATTCTCGGCATGACAGCCTCGCCGGTCGACGTAAGAACTGCTGATTTGAAATTAACAGCCCGAGAACTTGAGCAGAGCCTGTGCAGCACGATCGCGACCATTTCCGACGAGGCTTTGGCGAAGGAAACAGAAAAGAAGCAACAACAAGAACGGATTGTTTACTATGCTCCATTTGACGGAGAAACCAGGACAAATGTGTGGCAGTCAATGTATGAAGTGCTTGGCTGCGTCACGGAGTTCTCTGGGCACCTTAAGGCGGCACAGGATGTCGGCTTGATATTAGGGCCTTGGTGTGCTGACCAATACTGGAATCTACTGTTAACTTCGTCTTCTGGAGCTCAGAAACCAGGCATTATGTACCAGATTGGGGATTCAGAGTCATGGGATCTTGCTGATGTGCCGTGCACAAACAATAGCGACCATGACAAGGTCCAGATTTCAGACGCAGACCATATTACTGCAGCAGTAATAAAAGCCCGAAAAGCCATTTCAAGTCATATCAGTCAGCGGCAAAGCGCAAAACTCGGCCGTGAAGACTTCTCATACAAATTTCTTGCTCTGCACGACGAGCTTCGTGATGCGTTCTCCAATGGAGTAACAAAAAGGTGCATCGTTTTCGTGGAAAGACGGTACATCGCTTTCCTCCTATCGGAGATATTTCAACAGCCTAATGTACGAATACCACGTATGTTATGCGGTTACTTGGTGAGCAAACTTCGGTTTTCTTTTCTTTCTGTTTCTTCTTTGACTGGCGATCCTTAATGTCCAGCGGAAACTGATAATTTTGTTTGTGACCATGAATAGGTTGGGTCACAGACCGTCAAAATAAGTATTGCGAATATGTCTGTGCGGGAACAGTTCCAAACTCTTCTTCGATTCCAAAGTGGAGAAATCAATTGCTTGTTTGCAACACAGGTAGCCGAAGAGGGGATTGATATACCTGAATGTGATCTAATTGTTCGGTTCGACCTCTATGATTCGGCGATACAATACATTCAATCGAGAGGCAGAGCACGGCAGGCAAAGTCAACGTATATCAGTATGGCTGAGCAGAACAACAGGGAGCATCTTAGACGACTAAAAGAAGCATCCCGAGATGCAAATGCTTTAAGGCGTCTTGTATCCGTTCTCTCTTCCGATAGGAAGATTGCCGACTTTGATCAGCCAATTAATTATCTGGAAGGGGAGGGCAAGTCCCCGCGAGTATTCTGCATACCCGAGACTGGGGCTCAATTAACTTTTGAAAATAGCCAGAAAGTGCTTGCCAGGTTCGTTTCGTCACTATCAAGCAATGCTGAATCTCATCCTGAGTACGTTGTCACTCCAACGTACAGCGGTGGACGTTTCATGGCCACAGTTATACTACCTGATTCGAGTCCAGTAAAGTCTTTTGGTGGCATGCCGCAAACAAGTAAGATAATGGCGCGCGGATCTGCAGCATTCGAAGCATGCATGGAAATGATCAAGCGAAAATACATCAATGGGCACTTGCAGCCAACTTTGAGAAAGAGGCTGCCCACGATGAGAAATGCTCGCCTCGCCCTTAGCTCAAATAAACAATCTGAATATGCTGCGAAGGTCAAATCCTTTAGATGGACCCATGATAGAGTCTCCAACGAACTATTTGCCGTCATTCTCCAGTTAGCTGGTCCTGGGCCATTAGATGATCAAGGACGGTCTATTTGCCTGTTGACACGCTTCAGACTGCCTCGGATAGACCCGATCGAGCTATACATGAGCAATAATCGAATAACGACTGCTGCGGTGCTGCAGTGTCCCGAATCCATCATGCCTACAGACCAAGAGATGGAACTTTTGACAAATTTCACACTGACTATTTTCAAAGATGTTTTCAGCAAAGAATTTGCACCTGCAGCAGGTACATTGCCGTACTTCATAGCTCCCTGCGTGCCAAAGCTTGACCTCAGAGAAACTACTACGAAGGGTTTGAGTGTCATCGATTGGTCGCTTTTGGGTAGTATCGATGCGGCACACACCGATGTTGATATGACTAAAAGCACGGTTGAGGAGTTTCAGCATAGACTCATTGTGGACACTTGGGATGGCTCTCGCAAGTTCATCATCCATAAGATTAACGAAAGACTTCGGCCGTTCGATCCTGTACCTGCAGGGGTGCCTCTACCAAGAAGCCGCAGCTATTTTCGCGTCAAGCAGAATATTGCTGAATATAGCAACAGTTTGAGCTTTCAAGCAAGGCAACGAGTGAAATGGGATCCGGAACAACCCGTGTATGAAGCCGAGTTATTACCATTGCGGCGCAACTTTCTTAGCCAACAAGACAATGAGGACGAGAAAAGACGTGGAACCTGTTTCATCATACTAGAGCCTCTGCTCATTTCTCCGGTAAGTGACAGAGTAGATAACATGTCTGAATGGATAATTGATATCAGAAAAGCTTCCGGTGAGCATTATCGGGACAGTACTTATACTTCCGGTCGCCATGTACAAGATCGAGTCTGTCTTAATTTCTTTAGACGCTTGCGGTCTGCTGGATCTTGACATAGACCCAACATTGGCTTTAGAAGCTCTCACCAAAAACAGCTCGAATGCTGGCGGATATGGCCAACAGCAGATTGACTCTCAACCAGGCATGGAGAACAATTACGAGCGACTCGAGTTTCTTGGCGACGTGTTCCTCAAAATGGCAACGACAATTTCTCTATTCACGCGAATGCCGGCGACTAATGAGTTCGAATATCATGTGGAGCGCATGATCCTCGTGTGTAACCAAAATCTCTTCAATCATGCCGTCGATCGCAAAATACAAGAGTTCATTCGCTCCAAAGGCTTTGATCGACGCACATGGTATCCTGACATGGAGCTCAAGAAGGGAAAAGCGCCGAAGACACAAGTCGTTCATAACCTTGCTGACAAGTCGATTGCTGACGTCTGCGAAGCTCTCATTGGCGCTGCCTATTTGTCAGAACCTCAAGGCATGATGGACCTTGCTGTCAAGGCTGTGACTAAAATGGTGAGAAGTAAGAATCACGCAATGACAAAATTTACCGACTACTACAGCGAGTATAAGATTCCGGCGTGGCAGAGTGCCGCTGCAAATGCCACGGAGAGATTCGTAGCCGAAAAAGTTCACAAAAGTATTAGGTACAGATTCGAATCTCCTAAACTTTTGAGGAGCGCCTTTAAACACCCTTCATACCCCTACGAGGCTGAAATACCTCACTATCAACGATTAGAGTTCTTGGGTGATGCACTGCTTGATCTTGCAGTCGCAGACTATCTATTCAAGAAACATCCCGAGGCAGATCCTCAGTGGCTGACGGAGCATAAAATGGCCATGGTATCGAACCACTTCTTCGCTTGCCTCTGCGTCGAGCTGGGCCTCCATAGGCATTTACTGACGACCAGTTCCTCCATGCTAGGACATCATACTAGTTTCTGCGAACAATTGAAACAAGCCAAATTGGTTTCGTCACAGCAGAGTAGTGATGGGAAGCCAACACCAGACTTTTGGTTGAGCCTAGTCCAAGCACCAAAGGCACTCTCTGATGTCTTGGAGGCTGTCGTGGGAGCCATGTTCGTTGACTCCAAGTACAACTACCAGGTTGTGCGCGACTTCTTCAATATGTTTGTAGTTCCTTATTTCCGAGACATTTCGCTCTACGATACGTTTGCTGCAGGTCATCCTGTAACCGTCTTGACGAAACTCATGCAGGATGTCATCTGCTGCCGCAGCTGGCGGCTTTGCGTGTCGACGGTTCCGTGTGGTTCCGAGACCGGAGCTTCTGCATTGACAGAGAATGATGTGGTTTGTGCGATGATGATTCACGGAAAGGCAGTAGCCAGTCAGATTCGGACAAGTGGACGAGACGCCAAGGCAGATGCTGCGAAGCAAGTACTGTCGGAGATGCAGAACATGAACAAGGAGACTTTTCGGGCAAAAATAGGATGTAACTGCTGATGAAAACAGGGCACGTGAGGCGAGGGAAGGTTATGGAATATATCTAACCGGTATTGTTGTGAGTAGAATAAGGTCACTACTGCTGCATAATTCTCTGCTAAGTAGACAGAGTTCAATATCAAAGCAAACCGCTCCATGCACCAAGCAAATCTATTGAATGTGATGGTCCCTTCATCTACGTCTGCCTAGTGGTGAAAGAGCCGCGGCTAGTGTTTCTATACCTCTCACTGGCGTTGAACCTGACCTTGGCGCCGAAGAAGCCCAAGGTAGCTTTTGAGCATCGATACCAGTCCCATGCATTATGTCTAGGCACTTGAATGTCTGCCTCCTCGGGACGTGTCTTTCGGAGAAATTACTTCGGGCAACATCATGGCCGGCAAGCATCGCCACAAGGCGATGAGATGAACCACGGTGTTTCCGATTGGATCCAGCGTATTCTATCAGAATGGCAGACAGGCAGGTGACCGACGACAGTTACTCAAGGGCGAGCAACCATATCCAAGGCCGAGTCACGATGATCCGATGCCGCTCGTGGGCACTGCAGTCTGTATACAGATGCACGCATTCCTGTCCACCAGGTGCGCCAATTTGCTGTCCTAGGGTCAACGCCCCCAAGTCTCGGAGATGATCCGTCGTAGACGCCTCGATTCACAACTGCGCAGGCTGAGCTGCATTGACGAATGAGAGCAGCAGAAGACTCTCAAAAAAGCCTTCTTAGCCGCAGCTCGGTTACGTGAACTAGCCGCAGAGCACAAGGAGAGGCATTGCGATTGCCGACGTTATGTGCAGACCATGTACGCTTCGAAAATATATATATATATATATAAAATGCAGTTTCCTCCTATTCCTCGACTTTATGCAAACGAAGCCGTCTAATTTTATTTAGAATTAGCGTTCTGAACAAGTTCTGAACATGCACCCCATCAGTGTGATCTCGGCGCTCCTCCTCGCCGGAGCATCAGCCGCGCCGACAGAAGAGCTTCCCAGGGCTCCCCAGATCGGAGGCGTAAGGGACCTATGTTCCAGCAGCGAGTGGGCTCCAAAAGATATGCTAATTGCCGTAGTATTGCGTTCCCGACGCCACACACGGAAAATGCGTGATTGCAGACCATGGGCAGATCAAGACGATCAAGTGTGCTTCTGACAAGGTGGTATGTGTGTGTGTGACCGGATCACCAAGACGACGGATTGACGTGGTTCACTCTGACGTGCGTAGTGTCCCAAGCCCAAGAACGGAGGGACGCCCAAGAGGGGGCATTGTGACTGGAGAGGTGGATTCGCTGAGTGCCGGGCGTGAGGGCTCGCGGATGTATGAAGTAGAGTCTGGTGAGAAGTTGTTGTCGGCATGGACTGGGACGAGGCATTTCAACGCGATGCTACGCCTAGATTGTTAGTTGTAAGAAGAAGAATGGAGGAAGAATGGACACGGGCTAGTTAACTATCCCTCTGCAAGGGTAACTATTGCAATCCCTGACAGACCAGACTAGACATATTGCTTGCTCGGGCAGGACCGTGATGTGCAATGTGCGTGTGGGGGTTATGTTCCATGACCGGGAGAAACTGCCAAACTAGTCGATTAAATCACCCAAGTTGGATACAGGAGGTAGGCATTATTGTTTCATTCTAGGCCAGACTAGACTAGCGCCCATTACTGCGGGTTACATTACACGTTTTCATCTCATAATCCTACCGATCTAGTACGCCATTCGCTGGTCATTTTCGACAACTCGGCGCATCGGGTCGAGATGGACAACGGACGCCCGCCGAGGGACATTGATTCGAATCATGTTTGCATCCTCTAAACGCCCATCCCGTGCTTGACACATCGTGACGTCCCCAATCTACTCTATTGTTCCCTCGTGACTATATATTAGTGAAGCCAAGATGCCCATTTTGTAATAAGCAGAAATCGTTCCGCTAGTCGTGCACACACACACACACACACACACACACACACACACACAAAAATAAAATAAAATAAAAATCAGAAAATCGGTAGCGTAATCAAGTTGTCAAAGTCCACGTTGCTCTCGTTGCACTCGATGCGCTCGCGGCAGGTCCCAAAGATCCGGTCCCAAAGCCTCGTCTGCTTGCCGTAGTTGCCGCTCTTCTTCCAGCCCTTGCGGTGGTGCAAGTCGTGGTCCTCGATGATGAGCTCGGCGCCCACGAGCCGCAGGAACCAGTTGAAGGGGTTAGGCGGCGTGGCGACAATGCGCAGACCGCTGTGGCCGGCGAGTTCGGCGAACACAATGTACTGGTGGCACACCCACCACTCATAGAAGCCCATAGGGAAGCCCATTAGTTTCATGGTAAAGTAGGTGAGGAGCGGGATGCCGGCGATGTCGAAGATCTCCTGCTCGGTATCGGCGTAGAGGGTCAACAGAGGGTTCGGATGCTTCGTTAGATGGTGCGTGCGGTGGAACTTCCACAGGCCGGAGACGTCATGCATCAACCTGTGGTACCAATAGAACCAGAAGTCGAGGATGATGCCATAGAGGCCGGTTTCCAGGAAGAGCATGGGAAAGTTCATGGTGGACGGCGGCTTGGAGACGCTGTACGAGAGGAAGATGGTGAAGATAGGTCGAAACGTCGAGGTCGCCACTAGAGCCTTGGCGACCTTGAAGACGCCGACGTCAGGAACGCCGTCGCGCTCGTGGACGTCGCCGTCGAGGAAGCCCGTCTTGTGGCCTAGCTCGCGCAGGATGTTGAGCTCTCGGATGGCGTTGAGCTTGAAGAATGCGCTGTAGAACAGAACGGCTTGCCAGGGGGTGAAATTCCGACCGGTGTACGTGACGTATAGGTGGTGCAGGATGATGGGGATGAACGCATGCACCAGGATGAAGCGATGCTGGTAAAAGTCATTTAGGTACGGGACCCGATCGGACTTTGGGTGCACAGGCACATCTCTGTTCAAGTCGCTTGGGTGCAGGGCGAAGAGCTCGTAGAACCAGTGGAATACATTCCATTCGGAACGACGCTTGCCGCGCCACGTGGACTTGATCGAGTCCTTCGAATTAGGCTGAGTTGAGCCGGAACTCATCGCGCAGTCGTGGTTTCTTTCTTTTCTTTCTTTGTCTTTTTTATTGATTTTTGTTGATTTTTTTTTTTCTTTCGCGGTTCAACAGGTGTGGTATTGGAGTGGTGCAGAAGTTGTCACGTAGGCGTACCAATGTACGGAATAGTACGAAAGATGGATCGCGCTGCGTAGGTAGTCGTTGTTTAGGCCGCAAAGTCAAACGATCTAAATAAAACGGAGGTTGCATAGTACAAGTACAATAAGAGAAAGCGGACCGAAAGCTCACCTCTTCTTCCTTGAGGCTATTTGTACAATAGCTAGACTGCTCACGAGGCCATCACATGTCTCGTCTCCCCAAAAAACTTGAAGCATGTGAAACGCTGTGGATGAGGCGGCGCATGACGTGGGCTGCTCGTGGGCTGCTCGTGGGCTGCTCGTGGGCTGCTCGTTTCCCCATTCGCTGCGCTGGCGCCACAACGTTTTCATTTGCGGGCTTAATGGTTCGTGGCCCGCGTGCAGACGGAGACGGACCCTGCCTAGACTCGCCATTTTTACCCGATTGGGAAGGGGGAACAGGCGAGACCCGGCCGACGTCTTGCAAGAAAAACACCCCTTTCCCACGGGTCATTCGATCATTCGACTGATCAGGCTACAAGGGCCTCTTTTTGCCCATTTGATGGAATTTTCAGTCTTGTCGTCAAGGGGTGGTTGGTTAGCAAGGCCGCATGTCGTCAGTCGTCCCTCCCCCCCCCATGGGGTCGCGAGTACTTCGTAATGGCCAAGGCAATCTCGACTTTCGCACCGTTCTTTTCTCTAGAGCTGGCGCGCAAAAGCTGGATCATCGACATGTGCACATACTGTGTAAAACTGTGTACATTGTTGGACCGGCTTGCTTGGAGTTGTGCTTTTGGCTGGCTGGTTTTGTATAGGGAGGGGTACGTTCCGGGTCTCACTAGAGCCTTCCACGACAAGGCGGATAAAAGCCGGACGCGAAGAACAGCCCTTCCGGGCACCGATTCCCTGCTAATCAGCCGTTGCGCTTTCTATCCAATATTTCCAACCTTTTTTTCAAATTCTTTTTTGAAAAGACTCCCGACACTCACCATACTCACCATGTCAAAAGATGATTTCTGTGGCAGTGGACGCGTGGCCGAGGTTACTGATGACGAATTTCCGCATGGAATTCTGCCAATAGGTTACGCGGACACACATGTCCAACGTCGTTTGAACTCATTAGGTATCCACGAATGATGTGCTTAGCCTAATGTGTCTATCCAACCTCGGCACCTGAGTTGCTACTCAAAGTGGCCGAGGTGGCTGCCTCGCCATCAATGCATAGAGCAGAAGCGTGTCATGCATGCCCAATGGCCGTACGCCTTTTCACAACCTATTCCAGTCCTTCAGAGGACATGCCCACTATGCTGGGACTCAAACTTGACAACATGAATCTGTGGCTCCTATTTCGCCACTTTCTGGATCCTTCCGCACGCTTGGGCGCAATGAAAGAAAGTGATAGTCACAATCTTGCTGCTAGGGATCAACCTTCGGGCTAATATAGAGAGAGCCTTGTTAGCACTCCAGACCTTCGATCCAAGTGCCCTACCGGCCATGGTGTCAGCGTGCCCGGTTATGATTATGTAGGTCGGCTGATGACACTGTGTCGTCCTTACGTCAATGATACGAGTCTGTGACTGATACCCACCATTTCATCCACTTCATAAAAGAAGTTCTATTCTGAGGTACCAGGAGGACTGCAACATGGCAAGACTAAATGGACCTGGGTGGCGAACTTTGCCGATCAGCGAATGGTTCTCGATAATGTAAGTGCAGTTGGTCACTGGTGCATTTCTGCTGTCGAAGTGGGCTATCGGCCCTCACATGTGATCATGTGCTGATTATGTGGGGGATACCACCGTGATGTCGTGGATATGGCATGATGTTTTCAGAGGTATTGTGTCGTGAACCCTAGTAACATGAGTTATCGATTGCTGAGGAATACTCTCCTTGGTGCTCCCGACAGAAAATGCCGACTCTGATATCGCGGAAAGAAACATTTGGCATGCTGCCGTCATGACAACTCCAAATGAAACATTGATTCGAACTTATCATTATAAGTATTGACAAATGGCAGACGGTGCGTGTCAGCCTTCATGACGACAATACACATGAAGCTACTATGTCATGGGACATACACAGCGATGAAATCGATGGAAACGAGTGAATACGATGATCTTCATAGGTCTCTCTGCGATAGCTACAGTAGGGTCTAACGAAGAGAGGTGTAGGGAAGATATAGGAGAGAGAAACAAGAACAAGAGCTTAAACTCTATGACTTATAAAGTTATAATGTTACGGCACGATTCAATGGCGCAGGTTCGGACGCTGCAATTGATGTCCATTGTGCGCCCGCGAGGGCACGATATCCTCCGCCTCACGTGACTTGACACGTGACAGGAATAAAGATTGTGATTTAAGTTGACTAGTACCTCTGCGTCTTTAATCCGCAGGAGGAAAACCTTACTAAGTTGCCCTAGTGAGATCAAAAACCTCCTATACTTCTTAAATACATTGTAACTGTTACGGACAATTTGGTGGGTCGTCGTGCGTTCGTACAAGAAGACCGGCTTGTTGCCTAGGCTGCTGTTAGCTATCCGTAAATAAGGGTTGTTGTGGAGCTAGAGGCCACCACGTGACTCCACTTTGCGACCCCGCTGCACGGCCACTAAAAAATATGTTCCTTCTTATACAATTTTCCTTGAATTGAAAGTTACTTCCAGCTCTACACTATAACTCCCGCACTTCTGAGCTAACTGTTGATAGGCGCCTCCTCCTCTGTTAGGTCACCGATGCAAAATTAAAGAAGGATGTATTGTACTAGGTCTTGCGACTTGTACAATACGTATCCTTTTGTCGTAACGGGAATGGCGACAAGGATTGGGCTCGCACCCACATTGCACTTGGCGCGCAAGCATCTCGATAGGGCTGCTCTATGACTGACCAAGGCGAGCGAGTGTTTCCATGCGGAGGAAGTAACGTCGGAGCTTCAGGATTTCGGGCAAAGAGGCGTGGGTTCTAGCTGCAATCCTCGATGAGCGCGCACGCAGGGCGCGCAACCCCTTCCCACGAGTTCCCCGTCGGAATCGTCGGAGAACCCTTCCATCGCGTACATCCCGAGGACGCCGCGCCATAATTGATCTGCTTTCCCAGCACGCACACGAGAGGGCACTCACACAAGGATTGGGCTCGCACTGGCTGCTCTATGGCAGTTTACTTACTACCTAAATAAGGCAACTACAGTACTAGTTAGTAGGGGGACTAGACCTCCTAACTAGCTATGGTTCAATTCTAGTTGGCCGGGTGAGCATCTAGAATTGTGCCCCGTATAGTTAATACATTCTCCTTTAATTTTCCATCGGCGACCTAAAAGGGGGGAAGGAGCCTATCAACGGTCAGCTCAGAAATACGTAAGTTATAGTGTAGAGCTAGAAGTGACTTTCAATCTAGGGAAAATTACATACAAAGGAATATATCTTTTAGTAGCGTTTAATACTCTATATATCTACCTTGTGCCTCCCTAGCAGCTTCTAGCCTATAGGGCATAGAATGCATTAAATGCCTTAAGTAATCCTATTCTTAGCGCTTGTAATAGCTTTATATAACACCTCTCCACTTAGACAGTTGAGAGAATATTTTAAGTTGATGTAACGCTTTATCTAGAGCCATACGTATTAGCAAGCTGATTGCAGCTGTTAGAGGGAAACCTGCTCGCTATATAAAGAGGCTCGTGTCTCTGCAAAATCATAGGGTTATATTTAGGCCTGAAGATCTGTAGGGGGGTCTAACCGGATATTTAGTGTGGCGTGGCCACGTCGCAATTTTTGCGACACAGGGCAATGATGTTCGGAGCTGCGACCCACTAAGCTAATAGAGCTACGCCCCGCCCCGCGACTAGATTTATATGCACAATCCTGGCAGCTGTACGGAATACGGAATACCATTCGTTAATTTTATTAATTTCCTTATTGCCTTACAACCTCGCAACAGGCCCGTGAGGTAACGCCCACTGCATTGCATAAACAGGCATTTTTCAGAGCAAGCCTAGGTGCAGGCTATAGAGGGATTAATAAAGTAGGTAAGACAACAGATTATATTTTCTTTGTGAGAGGGCTGGAGCTATAACTTGATATGTAAATATACCGGGTATGAAACGCCACTACAAGATACATTTCTTTTTACATAATTTTCCTTTAATTGCAAGTTACTCTCTACACTATAAATTACGTGTACATCTCCGAGCTAACCGTTGATAAGCTTCTTCCACCCTGTTATGTCGCCGATTCACTGCCTGGATATACCGGGTATAAAACGCCACTACAAGATACATTTCTTTTCACATAATTCTCCTTTAATTGCAAGTTACTCTCTACACCATAAATTACGTGTACATCTCCGAACTAACCGTTGATAAGCTCCTTCCACCCTGTCATGTCGCCGATGCAAAATTCAAGAAGGATGTATTGTATATATATATATAGTCCGCAGCAAGCATCAAGCAGCTCGATGCATCATCATCCATCAATCTATCTTACACATATTCTACCATTAGCTCCCACAAGAACCTGTGTCACGTATATTTGCGCCTCTTTAACGTTGCGTCGAATCCGACTGCTCCGCCGTTAGATTCACCCATTACAAGAGAATCCGGTCTACAACACACATACTACATACAGTAAGCGTCCGTTCCTCTACGCACCGAAAGACGTAGGCGGTCACGTTCCCACAGGGCAGCACAGTATACATCTTCTAACAAAATAACTTAGAAGCTACCCCTGGTTCCGTTATTCGTTAAGCTGCCGAGCTAGCCACCTAAGATGCATATCCTCGCCTTATTTATTCTACCCGCCACCGTCTTTGCCCAAAGTCAATGCGATTTGGAAACATTTAGTGGCACAGATAACTATAAAGTTGTACCAAACTGCGTGTTAAAACCCCACAATGTATACTTCTGCGGAGACTCTGGTACTACAGTTGTTCATAAGCAGAGCCGTATTATACTTCGAGCTGGAGCGGTTGACTCAACAGTTGCAATAGGGTGCAGCGGGTTTTTCGGGTTCCTGGCTCATTGCCCAGCTGGGCAAACGGGGGCATTTAGAGACTTGGACTGTAAGGATGGGGTGTGGGAGGTGCAAAGTGTTGTAGAAAACTGAACGAGTCCTCAGCCGCATGCGTGCCCTGGATTCGGAGGGGAGACCTGCACGGCGGTCAAGCCCGGCCCAGACAAAGTGGACTCGACCTGGGTACGGAGGTCCGCGTCAAAAGTCGTGTCTTTCGCCTAGGGAGCTGATAAGATAGGTCTTATCAATATTCCGTACCTTGTGGTCCATCAGTCTGCTATAAGTTATATGTAGTTGTAGTTACTCTGAATTTACAGCTCAGAACATTATACTACTAAATAGAATAAGTACAGGGACCTCTCTCAGTGTGGCCTTGGCGACTTTAGCGCGCAGCCTCCTTTAGTGAGATAAAGGCCGATGACGATGAGAAAGGAAAGCCATGGCTGTGATTGATGAACATAGTCCGTGAGCTGTCTGCATGTGTGAGGACTTTCTCGGCGTTGCGCAGGATTATTACACTTGTACGTCAACACGAGTACTCTGCAACACCTGTCGTAATTGCCACCCGGCTGTGCTACAAGTTCTCCCATTAGTGGAAAAGCTACATATCGATCTTGTTATCGTATTCATTCTACACTGATGATTCAATCTCGGTTACAAATAACTCAGTCTTCACTACCGTACGTCGAATTACCAATAGCTATAATTGTGTTTATACTACCAACCTCGGATAATCAGTATACCTAATCGTAGGATCCTCAAATGGTCCGTAAAATCGAGTCCTATCGTAATGCGCGAGTGGCAACCCGTTGCGGAGTCTATCCACGAGATCGGGATTGCTGATAAAGTAACGACCATAAAGCAAGCCGTCGTACTTGCCAGATTCAATCACCCCCCACGAGTTTGTATCGTCGAATCCACCGGCCGACAGGAAGGGTGTGTCCCCCCAGATTTCTCGGAACATGGCGAGATCCACGGTTGACAGGCCCCATTTGTCAAGAAACTTCTGCTTCTCTGCTTCCGAAAATATTTGTTCGAATCGTGGCTCCACAAAACTCACGTAGGAGAGCCTGGGGAATCGTGCTTTAAGCTCGCGGCATAGATGAGCCCAGGTCTCGACTCGTTGCTCGCTACGGGCTTGATTGAACAGTCCAAACGGTGTCAGGCGGATGGCCAAATTATCCATTCCCACTGTCTTGGCAAGTCTCTCCATAAGATCGATTACAAACTTGCAACGCTTCTCTACTGATCCACCATATGCATCGGCACGTTGGTTTGAGTTTGAACTTAGGAACTGCTCTGGCAGATAACCATTGCCAGCGTGGAGCTCGACGCCGTCAAAACCAGCGGCCATCGCCATGGCCGCAGATTTGCAGAAGTCATCGATCGTTCTGTCGATGTCGGCTTGAGTCATCTCGCGAGGTAGGTTCTCAGAAAGCTTTACGGGCGTGGACGAATGCGGCGGAGGATAAATGTAATACTCATTTTCATCATCCCAAGGAAGACTTGATGGAGCCATTATAGGGCCTCCTGTCAGCTGTGGAATGTTGACCCGGCCAGAATGCCATAGCTGTGCGTATATGTATCCATCTTTAGCATGGACGGCTTCGACTACCTTCTTCCAGCCGTTGACTTGCTCTTGGAGAAACAAGCCAGGTACGCCGGGCATTCCATTACCCTGTGGATTTGTCAGCCAAGGTGCGCATCAAGGACTTTCGGCGAGTCCGGCAGGGATTTTTTTTTTTTTTTTTCTTTTTTTGGTTCTTTTTTACCTCTAATGAAGGCGGAAGACCCTCCGAAATGATTAGTCCACCTGCAGTAGCGCGCTGACTATAATACTCGACTATATGCTCGTTTGGAATCCAGATTCTATTAGGCTTTTCTGGTGTCGAATTTGGATTTAGAGGAGTTCCTCGGTTGCGAGTCAAAGGCGCATGAACAATGCGATGTTTTAACTCAATTTTGCCGTTTGCAATCGTCAAGGGCGAAAACAGCATGGACTCTCGACCTGGATTGAAAAACTCTCCCATTATTGATTGCAGCTACGAAAATTGCCTGAAAATGGCAGATAGTCCCAACGCGTTCCAAACATGATCTGAGGAGAGGCGATGGCCACGCTCTTATACATGATGATTGACCCCCTGCCGGCTAAAACGAAGACGTGCAACTGCTTTTAGGCAGCTCAAAAGGACAAATTATACCTGTTAATGTTATCATCATATCCCCCTGGGGACGATAAGGCTCCAGGTACAAAGGCGACAGGGCTCGGTCGAATCTAATTCATCGCTGTAGAAGGTATATCTCCTTTACTACTAAGTTATACTATAATATAAGTACTGATAACAGTCCGAGTTACACAGAGGAACATTACAACCCTACTGGCATTTAAAGGTTACCTAAGGTCACTCGGGCTGCGCCTAATCGCCAGCAATTAAAATGGTCTACCATGTACCTGAAGCCTTATCGTCCCCAAAGGGATGCTCATCAGGACAAGGAAGACAAAGATCTTAAGCGGCCCGTGCGTAATGCCTCTGCGAGTGTCCATGATCACGCTAATAGCAAGTCAGTTAGAAGACGAGTCTGGAGTCTGTGCTGTACGGAGTAGATCAACCGACGTTTGGGACCCTAGCTGTGGAACTTAGTGGCGTACAGCAGCTCTCTTGATTGGCTCGCTTAATCCTAGACTTGCTAGGATCTTGTGGCACCTATTCCGTACAAAGTAAGAAACAACAGAGAGAGTATTATTTAAGAAGTTTTTTTTTTCTAAAAAGTAATTAAATGAGATGTATCTAGGATGTACTTTAGAAGCAAATTTTTTTTTGGATTTAATTACATCTTTCTAAGTTTTCTGGAAGATATTATGATAGTGTAATACACTACAATACACCAATGCAGGATACTACAAAGTATAAATTATTGGCTAAGGAGAGTCCACGTTCTAACGCTACTAAGACCCACCACAGCTTGGTCCAGTTTTAAACCGACGTTGGGGCCAATCAAACGTTTGCCAAGTATAAAAACCCTGTCGACACTTAAACAGTTTCTTGGGTGCCTGAAGTGGTGTCCAAACTTAGATAAGTGGGAGACAGAAAGGCCTCAGCGGCGGAACAAGGGAAGGGATATCATGACACAATTTTAATTCCAGACGTTAAGTTCAATACGTGCGAGATTCAACGAACCACATCCCTTGAAAAGGCAGGGAATGCGCCAAGCTTAACTCAACTCTCAAAGGTTCCTAATATTGCAATTTATCAATACGTGGGCGGCCCTTTCGGCGATGATGTAATAGACAATGAATAAGACACGACATAATATTAATAGCATGTAACATACCAATTCGCGAGCTTGGCAAACCCGCTCGCTTCCGGCCTGACAGTCCAGCAAGAGTGTCGCGAATAGACAGGAGGTAACTATGACACATGCCGCGTCGTCCGCGGCGACACCGCATGAAGTTTATTCCTTATCGAGTCTGTCTCACTACTGGACCAGGTTGTCTATAAGTGAGTTAGTTATATCAGGCTACAGCCCAAGCGAGGTAACGGGCGAGATCAGTTCCAGTCGCAAATCAATGCCTTCAAAGTATCCCAGCTCACGTGCATCCATGCATTGCTCTTGGCTCCATGGTGAGAGTGTAGTGTAGTGTCTTTTGCCGAGGCTGTCGCAAAATCTCTCCTGCATTTTACGATTGTCGATCTATCAGAGAGCTTCGCTAGACAGTATTCCGGCCAGAATCTTATCTCTTTCGGTGGACAGGGGGAGACGATATAGTCTCCTCTCAACGTCAAACTTGGCCCCGATACCCGTGTCTCTTCGTTTTAAATTGCTTGTTCTTCAGATTCGAGGTGGATTGCAGCAACTCTCCCCAGCTGCCAAACAAAACACGAAAAAGAGCTTTTCGGGACAACCCAAGCAAGTCAAGTTTGTGCAACTGCTAGGCGCTCGCGAATTGTTTTCATCACTTACCCGCGCGGACCAAATAGCAAAATAACCGGAAAAGTTGGTTTAGGAATGAGTTATCCTGGTGCGGCGCCCCCCCCGGAGGCGTTACGCCTAATCTGGAACATCCAGAGGACGTGCTGCGGGCGACGAACTATGTTACGCAGGCGCTCACTATGCTCTTCACCACCGTATTCATCGTGATCAGAGTCTATGCCAAGTCCAAAGTATCGGGAGGGCAAGTTACCTTGGATGATTGTGCGTTTTGCGTGCGGATATCTTCATGCCCGAACGACTAGAAGCTGACATGGCGTTCATAGATGCAACCTACACGGCCTATGTATGGCCCTGAACCGATGAACACTCCAAGACTGTAAAGCTAACAAGTTGTTAGTTCTTGATGATTGGGTATTGCGTCGTTGCATGTTTTGGTAAGTCTTGCCTATGGGAATCGGTGCGCGGCGCAATAGTCGTGATCTGATTGTAAAGCAACATAGCTTCGTTATATGGTGGTGGCTTGAACCAATGGGATGTTTCACCAGCGCATATCCAATACTTCTTAAAGGTAACGGACCACTGTGACTTACCAAGCTAAGCGACTTGAGTCTTACCATCCCAAGTCTAGTCTGGCTATGCAGCCACGATAATCTACATGCCCATGGCGCTCGCCGTAAAGCTCGCCCTACTCATCATCATCATCCGCGTATTCGGCTCCGTTCATCGAAAAACCTTGATTGGCGTCTACGTTCTAATCGGCATTCTCTTTGCCTACTACGGGTCGGGGCTATTCATCAAGATTTTTGTTTGCTGGCCCATTTCGGCATATTGGCACGGCCACCCAGAACACTGCTTGAACCAAAGTGCTATCATCACCTCGGATGCGATTATCAGTGTCATAAGCGACATGGTCATTCTCGTGCTACCTACACCACTTACTTGGTCGTTGCAACTACCACGCAAGAAGCGAATGCGCGTCAGCGCTATACTCTGCGCAGGTGGGATTGCAACGGCGTTCAGCGTTTACCGATTGTTCATGATTGTTTATGAGCGCAATTCTATCAACCAAACAGTAGTCTTTGTCAAGGTCATTCTTTCGGGGTAGGCCTGCATTATTATTATTATTTTTTTTTTTGTTCTCATGGTGCCGGAAAGACGTGTAAACTAATGTTTTGTTCCTAGCAACGCTGAGGTCGGCATCGGCCTTATTTGTGCCTGTTTACCCGCACTGAGCAGCCTCTACATACACAAGAGTCAAACCTCGTCGTACTTGAAACAGAGTGGCGGCTCGCGAGAACCGGAATCTCATGGTGGCGAGATTGTATTGACGCGATCCTTCTATGTTGACACGGCAAGCGTATCACATTCTGTCTCAAACAAGGATGATGTGGAACTTGTTTCGCGCTCTGCGTTGAATCACAAATCGAGAGAGATTTCCAGTGTAGAGGAACAATAATCATGGTAGAAGTGAGCAAATGTATCTTGGAGCCAAATAAACATGGTACGTGGGTCATGAACTGCACTCGAGTTACGGATCTCATTCAGTTCAGCATCTTGGCTCAACGAAATATGTCAACGACTTGTTTGTATAACGAAGCAGTTTCTGCGTCAAAGCCTGATAATACGACAGATATAAATATTCTTTATTCTAGCGAGGAAATGAAGTGTATCAGACTATTACGGTGTCATGCGATATCATGTTCCACTGGTTCAGGATAATTACTCTGGTAACATAGTATTTCGAATTTATAATTCTGAGAATTCCGTTGTGGGTTTCAATGAACTGAAACGGTTTGGAACAAATGAAGCAATTCTCACGTGTCGAGCCTTCTAATAGGGGAAATTACCCATCTTCAGCGCGAGCAGGATATGATTCTAACTGTTGGGGACACTAGGTTCACATCTCGTGCACTAATGCACAGATACCACCAAGTCCTCATATAACGAGATAGGAAGCTATCGAGCTGTTAACAGAAGTCACTATAGCCGTCTACCATGTTGGATCTCTAGCCCACTCTATTGTAAATTCTCTGGATTTCATGGGGTAATTGATTCGAGTGGACAAAGAGATCTTGGAGAATTGATCGGTGCGGAAGGAAGCCACCTCAAGGGGAGAAAATCGTCAATCACAAGACCCTTTCGTGTGATTTCGTAGAAGACCTCTGCGAAGGTCTCAGGCATAAGTGCTATGATTGCTGTCGGGTCTTTCTTTCTGCGACCGAGATACCGCTGCTGCTATGCTTCACGATATGTACTGATGCATCATTGAAACCATCCACACTCCGCATTCTGAAGTTGAAAGTCAAACTTGACTCTAAAGTTGTGCAGGGTCGGCGCAACTTGTCCCTGGGGGATTTTTCAACCGTCAGGAGGCAAGTTCCGGAGGAAGCTTGGACAGCGACGGCATATTGAGATCGTAGGAGCCTATGTGATAGAAATCATTTCTAGAAAATGATCGTTCTTTAGTGATTGTATCGGTCGGAATTGAGAATGATGCTTTTGGAGCTGATCAAACGTGTTAGTTTCTTTGTATAAATTCCTTCATCCCAACTTAGTAATGACGGACAAGGGCTATGGGCTAATCAAGTAGAGTAGTTTAAAGGTACTTCCTCTATAAGACTATTTACACTACGTTAGAAGTACTAATAATTATCCTGGTCATAAAGCGATCAATCACATACCCCGCAATTATCTTAGCCTGCAAAGACTAACTATTCGAGGTCTCGCGCCAGAGCTAGGGGGTTATGGGGCGAAGTTGCTGGTTTGAAGCCAGCTCGGCACCAAGGAGATGGGGGGCCTAAAGTGACAGGTATGGTGCTCCCATGCTTGACTTTTAGGTCCAATGGTAAGAGAAAAGATGCAACTTGACTGCATTTGTATTGGCAGTGAGTAGAAAATTAGTTAAAGCCATTGACTTGTTGTTATATCTTAGCTACTTTCTATCACTTTACCCTAAACCAATCCAGTCTACAAGATGTATTAGATAACTCTAGATACAGGAGACATCTGGAAATTAGACTCATCACTACGATTTTTCTCGACATTCACAGTGTAAAAGCACCTATAGTCACAAGCGCATCCGTGCTTGGCGATTGGACACGAATACCTGCTAGGCAAGAGACCACTTATAATTATATGAAATAATTGACATCATTAACACGATAAAGCCAAATAGCCAAATAGCCAGCTGACAGAGTAAAGGTTAATTCTTAAGAGATATACTAGAAACACCATGGCTGCACGCCAGTTGCATCAGACGACGAAGCGATGCAGCCCGTACGGACCAATTAAACACAGTATGTCACAGTGCTCTGCTTGACCATCCACTAATTCTCAATCATAATATATAGGCAGGAATTGTGGTAGGGTTAGGGTTAGGGAAAACTCAAATTATTGAGAGTTATTAGCTGATCTGAAATTTCATACTATCTTTCATCTTTGTACGACAATCAAGTTCAATCAGGCGAACCTACATCGGTCAACTACCCTTTAAGATAAGGTACGAAGTGGTAGAACTCAATATGTGGCCCAAATGCCTATCTACCGAGTATAGCGGCCATTACAGAGGCGCGTTTGAAATTAACGAAGTGAGGGTCTCGACAGTGAGCCTGTTGGCTGGTGATATCGTGTCCGTGGTGATGTTCGCATCTACCTGGAACCTGGGCTACATACCAGGCCTGGGCAACAAGAAATGCTAGGTTTCTGCTATCACTGCTCTCATCGAGCCAAAACACAATGGTACTCAACGTGGATAAAGGATGACCTAAGAAGATTTTGACTGCAAAAGTTGTGAGCATGCATAGAGGGCCAAATATTGTGAGGACAATAAGATGAAATGGGTCATTGTATAAACCGTCCAGCAGACCGAGCATGGCTCGTGAAATCAGGAGCGAACAGGCTACAATAGCTAGAGATCCGGTGGTAGCCCTTTTTTTCAAAAGCCGGTGGAACGAAAGCCTGCCACCCAATACGTCCACTCCCAGAGAGAAGATATCCCCGGTGCTCTAGGAATAACTTGGAAGATGGTTGGTATCAATTAACCCTGCGGAGTAAATGTGTGAAATAATTCAAGGATATTACCGTACAAACTCTGTAGACTCACATAGAACTGTGAGCAACGACCGACGGTGATTTGCTATAAAAAGATTCTTTTATAATAGTAGTAAACTTTTGTCTTTGTTTCACGATTTTATATGTGCCAGAGATTATAAATTCTAGGAAATCAATCTAAGCCAGAGTCTAGTAGGCCAATTAGAAGAGCTGCTCAGCTGCTCTACACCACAAAAGACCCACAGTTAGGTCAGGCTAGGTCTGGTAGCTACGTAATAGGTCCGGTCGGCTCGGGTCCGCATGGTCGGATAAGATGTACTACCGACTTGGCAGAACCGAGTGGCCAAACATCGGGTTTCAAAAACGCATGGCTGATTTTAGGTACTCGCCCATGCCCACCGTCCTTCTCCATCCATTTTCCTATATCCACCATCCAGATTGCTCGGTCCCTCGAATGATCCAAATGCAGGGCTTCTCAGGGTTGTTCTTTCATGAGCAGCGCAGATAGCGCACATCACTTGCTCATGCACCGAGACGACAAAAAAAAAAAAAAAAATTTCCATGCAGCTCGCTCATGAGAAGTCCCATTTCTACACTCCTATCTACCTACCCTCGCAACCTCGACACCAACAACGTCCGTCTCGTAACCGTAACCTGTCAATCGCCTTGCTCCGCTTCTCCTCATACCCAGCGCCTAATTAATACGAGGGAAATATTCGCCACGTTCACTACCTTCTGCAAATCAACAACACTCCCAGACGATGGACGATCACTTCCTCTCCGTGAAAACCTGGCAAGGAAACGTCCTTGTCTCTGCCTCTTTGCTACCGCAGTCGTCTGAGGAGAAGGAGAGAATATACCCCGATTGCGGCGGAAGTATACGTGCATCGCGAACTACGAACTCTGCAAACACACATGGCCTACCGACGCCAACATTATTGCCGCCAGTGCCTAATTATTGGAAGCACACTGGGCATGGCCGTGTAGTGCCTGTCGTCGACTACAGCCATGACTCAAACGCATCTTCTGTGCCTTGGACACAGAGCGTAGCACAATCGAGGTATTCACTGGTCCATCCACTCCGTGTCGGGTGCTTCATAAAACTAATCATCTGGCAGTGCAACGTCTGCAGATTCCGGCGGCTATACTGCAGTATATGCTTCTCCGACAAACAGCGACTCAGCTTCAACACCAGATGACCATTCTTCGCTATCTTCTTGCCGTACACCCACAACATGCAGCCCTGTTTATACGTCCTCTGTCGATGAAGATGCCGCCGCAGGAACGAGCTTAGGTACGGAGTCGATGGAGCCTTGGGATACTCGCACGTGGCCTCAGTTCGAGTATAATTACCTTGTGTCGAATGAGGTGCGGCAGTCGCGGCTATTACAAAACAATTTGCAATCGCTGCCATATCCATTGTTGGGAGACGAGCAGCCACTGAAGCGCAGGAAATTGAGGTCAGACTTGACACCGACACAACATCTGTAAAGGCCACGGGGCGGAATCCCGGATGTAGGTATAGTGATGAACATGATTGAAGAACAACGCTGGAACACCCTATGCGAATTGGCTTCGGATGGTTTTTCTTGGATACGTTGATCAGGCATGCACGGTTACGGACCATTGTTGCCTCAATTTTGAAAATGGAGTTTTCGCAATTTTGGAATGAAATGGGAATATATGTATGCCAGGTGTTATTGAGCACATGCATTTACTCGCAAGATATATATTGATAAGGACCTTGTCGCCGCTGTTACCGGCGAAAATTTGGAAGAATCAACATCATCTACAGTTCAAAGTCTACTGTCTTTCATTACTTATCAGCCAAAGCCCAATGCATTGTGAGATGGAGGTGAATAGAACTTTAGATTAACTATTCACTTGACTATAGCTACCTACCTAGGTCGCTAAGCGTATCAGAGTGTACGCTACTACTTATTCCAATACTAGGTGCTTCTCTTTTCAATAAGCTATAGAGTCCTCAAGAGTCGTTAACATCTCGCTTGGCGAGCTTGGCCCCGGTAACAACATTGGCCTCTTTTACCCTCATTCGCCGGATTAGTTTCGCACGGCTATGGCGTGACGCGACGGTGAGAGAATAAAACATTTGTCTTTTTACACGTTATGTCCGTTATGTCCTCACCCATCCAACAACGCCGCAGAGATGGCGAGTTATTCCGTATATTGCCACCACAACGCTGTGAGCACTGATACCATCCATACCTACGTGCATCTGCTGGGGTACCTATTACAAACTCTCACGTAATGATTGGCCACCTGGGTTGTCTGGGAGATATTTGATCGGCTAGTCAGGTAAGGGTCGATTTTAAACGACCTCAGGACTGGAACAAGACCGAGCGGCGAGGGCTGGATTAAATTGACCACCACTTGCCATGCCAGCAAGCTGCCCAAGTGTTAAGAGAGCAGGATGCTGGTCACTGGCAGCGATTGTCGCCAATCGGTAGCAGGTGGCAATACCACTACTACTTACTTACTTATTGTTCAGAGCTAACTTCTATAATGTATAGTATAGTCGTATTTTTCATAGTAATAGCATGGTGATGGAATAGTTTGCCCCAGTTGTGTATACATTCAACTGGTATCGATAAACAGTGGGTGGATCTTGCGACCACCGTGCTCCCTGAAATAAAACTTTAAAGGAGGGAGAAAGCGAAGCAGGGTATCTTTGGCAAAAGATCCCAATCTCATTTCCTAAATAGTTAGTTTCAGGGTTCCTTTGGCAAAAGAAAGCCTTAGCAAGTTGGCAAGTTATTATTTGTCGGGACCCATTTGTGATCTAAACGGCTCGTCACCTCGCCACCGTTTCGCCACTTGTGTGGCTCGCCGGAAATGGCGAATTCGATTCCTGATTGGCCATAAGATGGAGATCAGGTTATGGTGGCGCCCCGAGTGCAACATTGACGCAGGAATTGCAGTACGAAAACGTCATCGCACATCTCATGCTAATATTAATTGTTCACGTTCTTTTAAAGTTCCATCGGATATTACAAGAGTGTTATTTAAGGATAGGCAAGTCGACCACAGGCTTTTTTTATTTCGCCATGTCCCCATGCTCAAATTGAATCGAGATCTGATATTTTGGATCCCTAAATCTACTAATCTCATTGTCCCCGTCAATCTTCGACTTAATCTTTACAACTTTTGTCAGTAAAGAAAAAGCTCAATTTGTCAGAACATTTACAAACCCAACTTGCTCACGAAGCATCATGCCAAAACGTAACCAAAGCCACAGATCTGCCGGGCAAATCAAATCCGACGATTACACTACGGCCAGCAAAGCATGCAAATTGAATAACCGACCAAGCCATTTGGAATCACACCACACATATGGAAGAACAAAATACGCAATCGATGACAGCGGCGGACCTTCTAACGCATGGAGGACAGGCTTCACCGGCCTCGCGCGGTACAATGATATGAACCGCCTCTTTGCGACGCAGTTCCCCGATACAGCAATCGAGTTGGTGCGGCGGGGTGAGGAAAAAGTTGAGTCGATATTTGCCTTGGACCAGGAGTATCTTGCTGCGCAGGGACTGGGGTGCAACTCCATGAGAAGTGACCTGGACCAAAGTCCGCAGAGCGACCGTGGAATGCTGGGTACGGCGCATGATGTACCGATGCCGTCGTTGTTTGCAGAATCCCCAGATATGTTGCCTGCTGAAATAGACAGTTTTCTCGCCACCAATTGCCCGCCCCCTGCCCCGTCCTTCCAATCGCTCGGTGAGTTATTTCCATGCTCGAATGGTACTGATACGGTTGACTTGTCGCTGGATGGCATTGCTCTGGTCGATTGGGGAGTGCTTCAGCAGGGAGATGCTACACGACGAGATGTGACCACTGCTGGCGTACAAACCGAGGTTGATTCTTCGATCCAGAAGGGCGAAAATATGGAAACGGTAATTGAGACGCCCGAAACGAAGACAGCAGTGGCACATGGGTGTCAGGTTGTGAACGCGTGGGATGCGCAAAATCTATTTGCCCTCTGCGAGGTGCGACAGGGTTTAATTGATCTGGAAGACTGCTTGCAGGCTCATGTAAAGCATCAATTGTTGCAACTGAAGGCCTGAACTTTTTGAATTTGACGTCGTTCGTTTTAATGTCATGGTAGCGAATGCATTGGGGAAAGAGACTGAGGGTTTCGGAAATACTTGGCGTCGTAGTTTGGCTCAAGCGCGCCCCTCTAACCATGTTTCAAAATTGACAGGTGCCTGACAAGTTTTCGCTTTGATCGCTCATTCCGCATCGGCTCTAGTCCGTAATGCCCCATTTAATAGGGGAATTTACAAGTTCTTGCAAAAAAACTCCAGGTCCGTTCTAGTTATTTCGTCTACGACCCTTCAGTCCCGCCGGCAAAAGAGTGACTATTCAAGAGAAGACTCCTTCTCACGGAGTATAATTTATTATGAGTCCATAACTGTTTACCATCTAACTTGACAACTATCGCATTTCAAAGCTATGCAGTAATAGTATTACAGTAAACTAAGAAATTCAAGCAAAGACTATCATATCAGCATCCACTTAGACCCGTTTTGGAAAATAGCTCTTTTAAATACGGAATACCTGTTTGTAATACAGGCAGGCACCCGCGCTTCTCTCCTCTGCGCAAAACCCCAACCTACACGATGTTAAGACGGTAATCTCGATTTCATTTCATGGTTTCTTTTGGAAGCAAGCTGCGATACCGGCTACCGGACCAATAGCAAGCAGCTTGAGGTCTAAGGCGTCAGGCTTGCATGTCCTAGACGGACGTGATTAGTATGATTATGATTATGATTAACTACACTCCAACCCCTGTACCTGTATTCCGTAGTATTTTACAAACCTACAAGCCCCGCTCTTAACCACCTATTAGGTAGGTACTCGCTAACAGCTGCGCAAAATCAACATAGCTAAGATAAAGGAATATTATTACAACATATAGT
The DNA here is from genome assembly GCA_000729835.1 of Atkinsonella hypoxylon. NCBI lineage: Eukaryota > Fungi > Ascomycota > Sordariomycetes > Hypocreales > Clavicipitaceae > Atkinsonella > Atkinsonella hypoxylon. The sequence goes on along the minus strand of JFHB01000081.1, from coordinate 64,458 downwards.
AAAGTACCTAGCTATAGATATACATTACAAGGTTATAGGCTACTTAGAAACGCTACCTATTTAAAATAAATTCTATCATACCTATAGTACCAGTTAGAGAGAGCAGTATAAAGGAGGTAATGTGGGGTACTTAGCTCTACTTAAAGATGCCTGTTTTCTGCATGAGTTGCCAGTAACTTTATGTCTCACCTAACTCGCAAAGCAGATATCTGATAGGTTCGCTCATTCCGGTTAAGTACAAGTACCTAAATTTCAGCTCTGGATCTGGGACCAATATTCCAGGCTGGTGATCAGCGAGTGCGCATTTCCCTTCCGCTTCGGTCGTCTGTTTCACACCATCCAGCACACGGCTTGCAACTACTAGGCTTTGCCCGATGAGCGAAATGAGCGAAAAATGTCCTATTGATGACGAATGATTCTAAACAGAGAGCCTTGAAAAGTCCAGGGGTCATTCATTATTCGTCGACGGGTCTTACAGCTTAAACAAGCCTGTCCATTCCCGTGCAACGACACATCATGCGTGCATCAATGACGAAACATGAATCCATCTAGCACGGCAAGGCCAGGGCAGAGATAACGAGTGATCAATATATAACTGGCGATCAACAGGCCACAACTTCGTATTTTGCCTCTGTCGCACACATCCCAGCGCCGTGTTGCGCTACAACACCGGAGAGAGCTCTCGTGAGCTTGCAAGACATCAGCTCAACCATTTTTGGAGCCCCCGTGCATAAAGCCCCCAATTGGAGGCGTATCATTGTCTCGGCTGAAAGCTTTCAGGAAAAAAGTACCTCAAATCACCGAATCTCACACCAAGAAATGACTGCTTGATTGAACGACCATCAGATCACGTTGAAGCGTAAGGATTCTCCAGCTGGTGCGGCATCTCGGTGGGATATATATAACCCGCTCTCGCCGTGAGAGACTTTCCCAGTCGAATACTTGTATTTCGTGGGATAAAGCATTGCTGCTCGTTGTGTCGCACCTATCGCCACATTGAGTCTCAACCATGCGATATCTGGCCAAAGTTGCATTGGCGCTGCTGGCCACGGTGAACATCACCTCTGCGGCGGCCAGTGCCACAGCTCAACAGCTGCGAGATGATCTTTGCCGTCTTTCCCAGCATCTGAGATGGAACAACGGTACCCTTGCCACCTATGCTCCGATTGAAGAGGCTGCGAGGAAAGCTCAGTCGACACTCGCCTCCATCTCGACTGGCCAGCCTGGTGTTCTTCCCAGAGCGCCAGAGTTGAAGGGGATGCTGGACAGGCTCATCGCCGAGAGCCAGTATTTCGTCAAGCTCTCCACCGCAATGGACTACAAGCAAGGCTTCTTGGATTCTACAATGTTTCTCACCGGCGCTGTCGACGAGTGGCGTCACGCTATTGACGTGATAAGCTCGAAGCTCGACAAGCCGCCTCAGCATCGCTATGAGAAAGTATCTCCCGTCGCAGCTAGTGGGATAACAAGACACACCGCCCCTGGTACCGAATTCCGCGACAACAAGGACGCACCCTCCATGGTCGTCATTCCTACCGGCTGCTACCAAGCTGGCTCCTCCGATCAAGAACTGCAGCGCTGGGAAGTGCCGCCGCTTAATTGGGACTTTGAGAAGCCGCAGCGCCGGGTGTGCATCTCAGAGCGACTTGCCATTGGCAAAATGGAAGTCACAGTAGCGGAATTCGACCATTTTGTCCGCAGCACACTCTATGAGGTGCGAGGAGGAGCTCGTTGGTGGATCAATCTGCCGGCGGCTAGTCAGATGGTGTTCAATCCCGAACTCGACTACCTCCATCCTGGCTTCCCCCAGACGAAGCACTCACCTGTTGTCGCTATCAGATGGCAGGACGCCAAAGCGTACGCGGACTGGCTCTCTGCCAGGACCGGCAAGACGTACCGGCTTCCGACCGAGGACGAATGGGAATGGGCAGCCCGGGGTGGCTCGGATACGATTTTTTTCTGGGGAAACGAGGTTGAGCAAGCCAACGTGTATGCCAACACGTATGACTACACGTCCAAGAAGGTGAACAACTTCTCGTGGCCGGCTACCCCGGTGAATGACGGATTTCCGTACACGGCGCCCGTCGCTTCTTTCTCGCCGAACGGGTACGGGCTTTTCGACATTACTGGCAATGCTCGGGAGTTCGTGGCAGATACCTGGGTGCCGAATCTGAGCAAGGCCCCCAACAATGGGTCCGCCCATAATGGACCTGTGCAGTTCCGAGTCGTTCGCGGAGGAGCGTGGAACTATAGATCACGAAATTACAGGATCAACTATCGCGACGGATACCTCTCTAGCGAGGTTGCGACATATATGTTTGGATTCCGCCTCGTTCGAGAATTGTAGCGCATCTACGTCATGAGGACTATCGTGAAGTGGTTAACTAGTGTTCAGATTGGACCAATGCACACATGGTCTGGACCTGTCCGTAGCCGAGCACGACGCGTATACAGCAAGTAATATCGCGCGGTCGAGCATTCCCCCCTTGCGAAAGCAATTTGGCGCAGTGGAAGCGCGGTTAGTAACCCGTCAATGCATCTCCTTGAAATTCAGAATCCCAGTCTGACTCGAAACAGCCGGGCTCATAACCCGGAGGCCGCACGATCGAAACGTGCAATTGCTATTCTTTTTACCTTTTTTCCTTTCGTCCCTTCATTTTGGCTCTTTCAATCCATTAATGCGCAGGTGGCGCGAACTACATGGACTAGAACTTCATGTCCATAGCTCTGCGATACAGGGGGGTTTAAATGATGCAGGGACTTTGTCGGCGGATCCAGCAAAGTTTACATATGAAATGCGGCCATCTCAATAACAATGGGGTTGAAGACTAGTTCAATACTCCCTCCCCATTTACGCCTGTCTTGTAAATTGGAATGCGCTCCAGTAAGAGAGATAAAAGCAACGTCAATAAGCTCATCCCAAGCTCAAGAATCATGTTCCACTGCATTTCACTTCACATCACGATTGACCAACTGTGCGTCACTTCTTGAATTAGTCGCACTACCGTACAAAGAGAATCCTACTCATACGCATGGTTTTTGGGCAAAAAATGCCGACAGTGTTACTTCCGAGTCTCTGTATCAAACCTCAAGAACAGCACACAGCCTTGCACACCATTAAAACGCCAAAACATCCTTCGTGTCCAGTCACTATCAGAAAAATAAAGAAACCCATATTTTTCTGCAAGTAAAAAAAAAAAAAAAAACACTCGTCGTGCTGCTGCACCTTCAAGTACCAGAGCGGGGTATTCGTTTCTCGCGTCGTAAGAGAGAAGGGGAAAGAAGAAACGTTCGACGAGGAAATAAAATGAAAGCCCGAGTCGCTAAATTCTTTCAAAAACACTTTTGTCTTTGGGCCCTCCTTGTCGTCTCTATAAAAGCCTTGTTCCGCTTTGCGCCACTAACCCCATACCGTTTTATAATCCTTGTATTCCTCTCCCTTCAAACGAGATTGCTGTTCTTAAAAACAAAGTTGTTGTACATAACCAGGACTGTGGACCCGGCAACTTGCCCCCAAGATATGCGCTATTAGCAAACAGCATGTGAGCCATTTGTGGCAAAAGGATCTTCTTTTGGGTTTCGGGGAAAAACAAAAACAGAGGTGAGAAAAAAAAATCGTCACACACTTCCTCGTGTCGCCTTCTGTGGCCGATAATTGGCAAGTTCATCGAACCAGCCTTGGGCCTCGTTGTATTTGTAGGCGTGAAAGGCAATTCCATACGGCTTAGGTTCGATAGAGTAGAGCATGCCCAAAGGCACGTCCATATCCGTGATGTCTTCTCGAGTGAGGTCCATGAAATAAGCCATGAGTACTCGACACACGGAGCGATGACCGATGATGAGGACGTGGTCGGTGATGCGCTCAATTTCTCTCACCATATCGCGTAAGCGGCTGATAACCTGCAAATAACCCTCTCCTCCAACACCGGGGTATATGTAATTCAGCTTGTCCTTAGAGCGCTTGTGAAACTCTTCAGGATACTTGCGTGCAATTTCTTCGTAAGTCATACCTTCAAACTGCCCCGTGTTGAGCTCGTTCAGCATCTCCCAGTTCTTGACGTCATAATCGTCATCTGCATCGAAATACTCTGCAGTTTCGACGCTGCGCTGAAGCATTGATGTCCAAACGCAGAAATTCTTCTCGTCCAGGTCTCTGTTCATGTCTGGGTAAGGCGGTGTATTGTCACCAGGAAGTGGAGGGAATGTAGCTTGAGCCAACTTGCTCTTCTGCTCCATGAGCCATTCCTTTCGCTTCTGGGTGATGAAATTGTAAAGCGCTAGGCCGTAGCAATGACCACGCTCTGTAAGAGCAGAGTCGCCACCTAGTCTGCCGAGCTCATTATCCACGCTCTGTCCGTGGCGGGTAATCCAGATCTGTCGAGGTGCCAAGTTGAAGCTTGACAGATATGTGCTAATGCCCCCACTGAGAAACCCCTTCAGTCTGTGCTGAATCAGCTTTCGGCCGACATCGATCATTTGAATATATTGGAGATCATTCTCCTCCTCGTATTCTCCCAAAGGCACATATGCACTGGCATATGCAGCAACGCGGGCTTTAAAGTCTTCCAGGGATTTGACGGGATCCTTGTTACGATAGTCGGGGCCAGACAGCTTCAGGCGCATATTCGCTTCTAGCAGGTGCGGATCTCGGCAAATACTCTCAATGAACAGGATACCGAGCTTGGGCTCTCTGTTCCTGATGCGTTCCACGATTGCCTTCCGTCGCTGAAGCGTGCTATTAGTGGCATCAAGGATACCCACTGCACCGCCTTGATTCAGGAGATAGTCGAGCAGTTCGTCCAGAGTTTCCATTGCAACCTGATTTCTTATGGCGGCGGCTCTCTCGTTGTTAGGGTCAAAGAATTTTGCGGACTGGTCAACTTCCTCATGCTGTTCATCATCATCGCCATTGAGACTGAGTCTTGTCGGCTCTGCCTGGTCCGGAGACATCTGACAATTTGCGGTGGGGACAGCGTTCAGTAGAATTGTGGCGGCTTCGACGGGGGGGTCGAGTCTTTGATGTTCCGGGGCGAGATTTGGGTGCACAGGAACTCTGATGCCGGCAGCGGTGCGTCGGCGATTACCAACATTGAAAATACGAGACTCGTGCTGCTGCCACGACAGGTATCGCTGGAGTTTTTTCGTGATATAAGACTTTCCACGAGCAGGAAGACCAACCATGACTATGACAAGCTTCGCGGCGACATCTCGTTGAGGAATCCTGCCGTCCGGAGAGACTCGCGACCTAGTCATGCCAGGGATGTTGAGGGTGGTGGCATGTGGGCGGACTCTTGGTGTCTGGGTACCGGAGTTTTGACGCAACGGCGGACTGTGAGTGGCAAATAAAGATCAGTAAGAGTACTGTGGCGTGGAGTGCTCTGCTCATCACGCAAGGGAGAAGCGCCTCAGCTGCAAGCGCACAAGACCAAATAGAGAACTTACATGCGCGGAGAATTCGGCGCGGTCGAGTTGACACTTTGTGATAACGGTGGCGTATCGGTAAGATCTTTCATCGCCTTGACTGCAGATGCCATGGCAGGGACAGCTGCTGGCCCCAAGATGAGATAGTCATGAGGAACGCCATTGCGAGGAAAAGAAGAGGGAAGCTGAACAGCGAGCGACTGTTCAGGCTCGGATGAGGTGGGGGAAGACGACAAAAGCGATGAAGCGGTGCTGAACTGGTTTTGCATGACAAGCTTGCCTAGCTCAGAAAGTGATGCCTGTCGTTTCCCAGAGTCTAGGTCGTACCGAGGCCAGGTGCCAAAGAAGTAAGCCAGTGTTTGCTGATTGATCAGATGGGTCGCAAGGAACTGTTGGGATGGCGGGGAGGTGCTACAAGTCCACAGAGAGTAGTTTGGCAAAGAAGCGAGGGGGATGATGGGGATGAGGATGAGGATAGGAAGGCACGAGATGAAGAGGAAAAAGAAACCTTTGGACAGAATGGATTACGCACCTTGTGCTGGAAGAGTGACTGCGGATGGCATTGCAGAATGACGGATGATGCGGAAATGAATCAGAAGGAGGGAGGGAGGAATGGGCTGTCCAAGGATGAAGTAGCCGGGCTGTCGCAGTTGGCGCGACGTAATTCGGTGCGGCGCTGAGGCTCTTGAGCGCGATCGGAGAGGATAAGTTGCTCTGCTCCGGGGCTGCTCTTAAAGGAAGTAACGTTAGTGTCAATCTGGTCTGGCGGCAGCCCGAATAACCTATCAGAGCTCAATAAAGCACAAGAGGTGTCAAATCTGAAGGTTGCCTAAAAGCTACATGCAGTGTAACTACCTAGGTACCTAGGTAGTTAGTTAGTCCCTGGCTGCATAGGTCAGTGACAGTGGCGCGCTTGGGGGATCTGGAGTGCGGGTAGTTAGCACGGGGGCCAGTCTGGGCTTGCCAGATGAGCCAAATACATTCTGGGGGATGACTGGCCCGGCGCCACTTGGGAGCTTTGAGCAGCGCCAAGGACAAGGAAGGCGTGCACGGCAGAGAGCTTACCTATTTACCTGCATGTGTGTCCTTTCCGATGACGTGTGATGAGCCTAGTGCAAACACTTGCCAGCCAGCGAAATCGGCTCGTGGGGTACAGACCAGGTGAGGCGAGATCTACAAGCACAAGATGGTCCGGCCAACCCTGTTCGACGATGGAATGATTCCTGTACGCCGTACGGAGTAATGCATTTATCTCTTTGGAGACGGCGAGGCTCCAGCAGGCATGGCTGTGACAAGGGTCTGGTCTAATCCTAGACATTGCTGTGGAGGTACGGAGTACTTCTTCTACAATGCTGATTATCTAGGCGATAAAAGTTACATTACAGTTGCATTGACATTTTAGCGGCGGCTGAAAGTGCCTACATGAGGTTTTGCGCACGAGCCGCCGCCAGTGACGCTGTGGGTCATGAGAGAGAGTGAGAGAGTACCTGGAGCCTTATCAGTCTCCGCCTCTGCGCCCTCCACTGTCCTGATGACTTGGTATGCTACATACCTCCTACGCTGAGGTACCTGTACCTACCTAGTAGGTAGGTACGGGGTAAGCGGGACGAATTCACCTGGAATCCTGGCCCCACCTCTGTACTCCGTACTCCGTAACGTATTAACTGTGGAATTGCTTCTCACTCGGAGTTTGGTGGCGCTCACACTCCCACTTTCTCGGGTTGCCCGCCGAAAGAGAGGGATTGGTCACAGGGCGTTCTTCATCAGCTTTCGCGTCCTGCACAAGACAACTCAACTCCTTTAGGACACGGTATCGTAAGCTCGGAGGTGATCTTAACAAGATGCGCGCTTACTCAGAAGTCTGGTGACTTACGGTGCCTAGGGATGGCTCGGAGGCTGCATCCGTCTACACTAGCCTCCTGTCCTTCAACACCGTGAACAATATTGAGCACGGACTTAAGGGCGATCATCTAGAGAGGGGCAGACTATTATAAGTAACGCGGTTACATTTGCGTGGCGCGTGCGTATGCAAGGTTGAAGAAACTAACCAGAGTAAAGGGCTAACTATGGCCTAGCCTGGAAAAGAATTATATTGCTGGCACTCGAATAAGAAATGGATTAACTACCATCTCTCTTTGCATAATCCATTCTTTATCAAATCCAACCACCAGTCCGATGTGGTTACACCTGCCCATAGGGGCTTGATAGAGTGTCCATGCAGCCGCGCCCCTGTCATCACTTGTGATGAGCTATTTGATATTCTTCTACATAAACATTGCCAAGTTAATCAAAAATTGTAGTGGAATTTTGAATGCAAGAGTAGGTCTTTTTCTATCCCTCCTTTGTTAAATCAGTCCAGCTACACGACCTTGTTGACCAAACTTGAGCTAGTCGTCATCATGGCACGCTCAGAATGAGTTTTGTAGATGACCCGACCATGGGACTCCCTCAGATACGCAGATGTCAAGTGAACCATGTCTCAGTGCCTTAGTGTCAACAAATGGGGACGGCCAAGTCCAGCATATTTTGCTCATGGGTCAGTCAATTGAGCTGGCTTTGGGAAAAGCTTGCAGCCATGGCCAGATCGGAGATCCATCATATTCCCTGGAAGCCAAGTCAAGACAGTCCGGCTTATCCGCTCGCTTTCGATGACAGCCAATCTCGAATACCAATAATAAGTCCGTCTTAAGCGGCATTAACATCTCGTTTCGGCCTCATGAGTGGAGCGGATCAAGAATGCAAGTCCCCGAATAGATGTATCAAAACCATGATTGGCGAATCTAGCACTCGTTTTAGCGAGTTGAATCCAAGAGTCCGCGGTCATACAGTATTGTCTGCTTAATGGCCTTGCATCGCATCACTCGCAGAGGCTGTATGTCCTGGAGAAAAGACCGACCGAACAGTGAGTTCGTCTTCGGCAAGTGTGACCTGCCTTGAGTCAGCATAGGAGCAAACCGCAAGGCAAGAAACCTTCACTAATCAGTGACTACGCTCAGTCGATGCTGAAGGTTTCTGGGGCCCTGTTCGCGAGCACGCTTCGATGCTGCTATTAAAAGCCTACTGGTGGCAATGACGGACTGCCACCAACCAGAATGCATTCCCCAAGAGGGCTGATCGCATTGTGGTGATAGTGAATTCGGATTGAGTGCTTCGGACATGATCGTGGCCCTTCGAGAATTTGTGGCTGCACTTGCCACAGTGTGTCAGCCACACCAAGAAAGTCGTCACAAGCATGTCGTCGCCTGTTTGTATAGTCGCAAATATGAACGTCAAACATCGTGCTACTTGATAATTGACTATGGTTGCTATGTGACCCGACGCATGAAGACAGCTTATCCGCCGTCAGGACACAAACTGCCCATGTTCTTATTGATGCAACTCCAAGCACTTGCTCCTTCCTCTGATGCCGAATTAGCGAATCAGAGCTGGCGCTGCAGGATTTGATGAATCTACCAGCTGTGCCAACTGCCGCCAGAAGTTTCCCAGAAAGGTCAACGATTAGTTACTTGTCGACGTTATCTCGTCCCAATTTGATTCGTGCAGGGCCTTTGTTTCCGCCTTTCCCTTGCAAACAACCGATAAAGAAGGAATTACAGAGGGGCTTTTTTTTTTTTTTTTTCTTTTTTCAATTTTTTTTTTCTTTCTGTGTCAACTACACCGGCCCAAAGGGTGACCGACACAACGTCGACTTTCCTCAGCACAATCTGGCTGTCAAGTATTCATGCCGCGGCAAGGGAAGTGCCACGGGATCCAGCATCAGATGATAGTTCATCTCTCGCCCTCAGTTGCATCAGTAGTCTGTCAGATCCGTCATCCAACGGGAGACATCTCACGATTTTTCCGAGCTTCTGCTATAAAGCAGCACATTTGCTGGGGAGGCGGCAGGCAACCTCGTCTTGAAAGCATCTACTTCGGTAATGCGCTTGGTGAAACGATCTAAGCCACTTGATGCCTTTCCTGCCGTCATTCCTCGACAATCTTGTTTGTCTATCGAGCTCGACCTGACCTGCGTTTTAATCTAACAGAGACTCAGCGACTTGCGACTTTCTCAGTCCATTGCCCAAATCAAATAGGCGCACATTACGCTCCTGAAGATATTTCAGTCTTTTGATTCTGTGGCCGATCACAAATTCCACCGAGGCACAGCCATGACAGAGGCCAATTTAAAAGCCTCGAATGAGGCCTTCGATGCATCCGGCGATGACTCTGAAAATATTACGGTCCCGGTACAGGGCGTTCTGCCGAACCCAATAATTGATTACCTGAAGGATCAGCACTTGAATAAAGGCGTCTTGATACCCCTCAAAACTACACAAGAAGTTCGCCAAGATCATACAATTGTCCAGGCATATATCACGCGAGCTCCCACAAAGTCTGCGAATGAGGTTATAACGTAAGGTTCTTAGAATTCTCCTGAAATGGAATTCAAATATTATTGCTTGGATTCATTGAAATAAAATTGCTTAATGCTGATTAAAGCAACAGGGCTCTAAGGGGACTGCGACCTGAGGGCGGTGCTAATCCCCTGCCCCATCTACGCACTTGCGCCAAGCCCACAGATCTGCCGGCACATCTCAAGACTCAGTTTATGAATGATGACCCCGTTGGCCGTCAAATACACACTTCCAAGTCTACGTGGATCTACATCATTGCAGGAGAAGTGAGGGAAACCAATCGAAACGATGTTATTGAAACCCTCACTGCAATAGAAGCATTGGATGGAAACCCCTTCGTCGCTACGATACCTATCCCTTTACTGGCGCCTACGTCTCAGATCCAAGCAGCTATGTGGTCGTCTCAGTTCTGGCCAACTGTCTATCGCAAGAACAACCCTCTTGGGCCTCACCCTAGTATGGTAGGACGAGGAACCGACGAGATCAAGGAGGATGCTTCCCTATGGATGGCGTTGGCTCATCGAGTCGCGTTGCAAGCAAGAGAGTCAGGCATTGGAGAGGCCATGGGAGCAGTGATTGTCCAGAGAGGAGAAAATGGAACAGAGTTAGTCGGTCTTGCTGGTGATGCCCGTAAGCATCAGGAACGCAACGGGGCATTCCTCAACAACACCATGACTCACTGTGTACTTCGAGCAATCAGCATGGTGGCACAGAAGCTTGTCAGACACGAACATCAGGCAGCTGGCATAACGTCAACAGCGGCCAATCTTTATTATGACTGTTTTCAAGACCAACCTCTGATCGAATTGGAGCGGCAGTGTTTCGAACAAGAACATCCCAACAAGGACGGATACCTCTGCCATGGTTTGGAGCTTTATGTGACCCACGAGCCTTGTATTGCTTGTTCCATGGGGATACTGCATTCACGGATGGGCAAAGCAATTTTCTGTCACCATATGGCTCGCACCGGCGGATTGAGTTCGGATGATCGTCCAGATGGAGGTGGCCGAGGGTTAGGGTTGTTCTGGAGACGCGAGCTCAACTGGAGTTTGCTTGCTTGGGAATGGGAACGTGAAAATGTCCCCGTTCTCCCTCCCGTTCACCCAGCCACTCACGTTTAGGATTACTACCTCCGAGGCGACAAAGAACTTACTCAACAAGCTGCTTATATTATGCTGCAACCAACTAAATCATTGGGGGGGTATCATCTCACTGTCAGGGGAATAGGTACAAATGTACCTGGCAAGTTGCAACAAAAGGCAGGATGTTCGTACAATGTACGATAGCATCGCTACATATCTCGTCTTGTCTCAATTACTTCCTCCCTGTCTTTTCCTCTTTTGCTCATGTTCCTATCTTCGTTGGTTGGTTGGGACAAGAGCCCCAAATCCCAAATGATGCCTTTATGTTATTATCGAAGCCTGCAAACTTTCCGTATTCGAAAAAATTAGTATCGCGTGTTAGCTCGCCCGAAAAGAACCCCTTGTCTGTTTATAGTTTTATATTTGGTGCGATAAAGGGTGCCTTTTATTTGATTCGATTTTTTTCTTGGTGTGCGAATATCCTGTTTTGTGTAACGTCAAGCATAGAGCATTGGACGTGATCGATCCAATGTAGATGCAGCTTAAAAATTTAGATATTCAGGACAGATTTGAACTCCTTATCGGCCTGTTTGAACCATACCCAACTTCCGACGATGCTGAGGGAGTCTTTCATTCACCTCTGATGAGGACCAAAATGCCCCAAATGCCCCTCCCAACGGTAGCTTATCACGGGGGCAGAGTGGCGCGGTGTCTGGCCCGATGCAAGTGGAAGCCCCCCCCCCCCCCTCCCTCCCTCTCTCGCACTGTTACTCTCACTTTCTCCTCTTGGAACCCTATTGAATCTGGCAGCACTGCTCGGATCCCCGTCCCAAGCTCTGCGACGCATCGGCACATCTTGTCACTGGGTTTAATCTCTTATGCGAGGCAATTTGCGGCCTGAATCAGAATTGAAAACCTTACCTTTCATGCTTACGAACAGCCCTATCGATTACAAGCGCGTCACCTCCGTCGCGGATGTATGGCACAGCAGTGAGCGCCAACGCACGAACCGACGCGTACAGACCGAGCCTTGATCGTACTTTGAGTACATTCCTCACCATAATATATACATCACTGGGACCAAGATCCGGCAGTCCGTGTAGCCAATTACCTCTCGACACAACGTATATTCGGGCTCATCGCTGGAACCTCAAATTCACCATTGTTGACACAAACATGAATAAGAGATCTGCTCCTGGAAGGGCATCACTAGTCACCCCTCCCAAGAAGCGTAAAGCAGACAGCGGTCCGAAATTTTATGCAGTTCAAGCCGGCTTTCGACCTGGTGTATACCTCACATATGCAGAGTGCTCTGCGCAGACATCTGGTTTCAAAGGTGCTATCTGTAAGTCAGGATACTGATTTACGACGTCGAAGTTGAGATTTATGTTCTTATTATCAAGCGATGAAGCGCATATTGACTAACTTGCTCTTTGCATAGTTAAATCATTTACCTCTCAAGCTGATGCTGAGGCATTTGCCGCTGGCAGAAAGGTGGCAGCATCTTCTGATGAACCAGAAAGGTTCTACGCTGTGGCAGTAGGCAAATCCACTGGAATATATACCGATTGGAACGATGCGGCCGCGGCGATAAAGGGAGCCAAGGGTCCCAAATACAAACGTTGTGGGTCATATAATGAAGCAGTCACATATATCAGACAATTTGGGAATAAGGAAGCAATAGAATCCATTGGGGAAACCGTACTGGCCTCAGAACCAGTTCTGGCGTTGAAAGGGGCCACGTCACCAGCGGGCGCTGCACAGAAACCCACGCCAAAAAAAACTGTTGCGAAACCGGAAACAGGAGTGCCACGCCCAGCCGAAGATGTCTTGCAGATATATACCGACGGTAGCAGCCTAGCGAACGGGAAAGCAGGGTCGAGAGCCGGTGTCGGTGTCTACTTTGGTGATGGCGATTCGCGCAACGTGGCAGAAAGATTGGTTGGAGAGCCTCAGACAAATCAAAGAGCCGAGCTCATGGCCATGCTGAGGGCCTTAGAAATCGCGCCCTTGGGACAAACGGTACAGATCATCAGCGATAGCCAGTACTCGATTAATTGCGTGACTCAATGGGCTCTGGGCTGGAAGCAAAAAGGATGGAAGACGGCGACAGGCGAGAACGTTAAGAACCAGGACATAATCCGAGCTGTCTTGGATAAGATGGACGAGAGGACCAAGGCGAAAGCGAATACGTACTTTCATTGGGTCAAGGGACATGCCTCGAACAGGGGGAATATGGCTGCCGATCGCTTGGCTGTGCGTGGAGCGAAGCTAAGCTGACGGCCCGTTGACGATGAAGTCTTCAATCAGATATATAAATAAGGCTTTAGCGTGGTATGGCAATTTGGGGTCGATATTGCAGACAAGCTACTGAGTATATACGTCCAGCCTTGTAGCTACTAGTGACACCCAACGATGAGAAGAAATGAATGGCAATTAAATACGGGAAGGATTGCTTATGAGACACGGGCTCGAAACGGCCTGCCGAGGGTTGAAAACATAGGCTCATTTCGTGTGAACGTTCGGCGCTTTAGTTGTCCAGTTGGAACGGGCGTCTCGAATCTTTAACTGCCACGCGAGCCACGCGATGGATGAACAACGCTCCAATAATGCATTAAAGATCCTGATTATGTCCATATCGCCGGCCGTAGCTGTCGACAATAGTTATCGTGATATCTGATGATGGCAACACTGATGCGAACTGGGACACATCATTTGATCCCTCAATATGGCGTCCCATAAGACTGGCGGCCTGAACAGGCTCGGCAAGTTGATTGACGATAGCAGCAAGTATACTCCGTCCTGAGCTTCGTTAAAACAAGACGGCAGCTCAAACGCCTGCTTTACAGAGGGTTCGGCATTTCCCCATGGAGCACAAGAATGGGCTAGGGGACCAATGTAAACCGAAACCGGTAGGCCGGTGAGGAACGGAACCCCTATAGTGGCGTAATCCATGTGCTTTGCATCGTTGGCGTTTTCGGATCTTTCTCGTCCAATTAACTCACCTGGTCTGCTGGTCTATCCGACATGACATGGCATCGAATTCGTGGTTGCCGAAGATGTCGTGGGTTGCGCTGTCAGCGAGCGCGCCCGCGTGAAAGAATTCTCTATCACATTTTGGTCATCTTGACGCTAATTGGCGATTGGATGGATGTTTGATCGATTCTGACTGATCACATTGTGCTGCTACGACTAGGAACTATGCCTGATAGACCAGGGATGCTTGTCGACGCCACCTGCCTGCCCCCTGGTACCTCAGGTAGATGGTACCTAAAGATAAGAAGAGGTACTCAAGGTACCAGACTTAATCTTACGGCTGAGCCCAAATACCTACTTGTCTAGGTACCTACCCACCTTAGGTACCTACCTATACCTAACCCGGCTAACCATGACTTTCCGTCCGCCAACACCTAACTACCCTAGGTACCTACTACGTACACCCAACCGAACATTGATCCTTTCTCAAACGCACAGCATTCCCCAGCATACGCAACATCGCAATTCGGATAGACTCAAATATCCTACCCTCGAGAGAAGAGCCTCTGGCTTCGACTTAGTTGTTCTCCCACCGATCCCCACCCATGATCTCTCGCGCGCACAGCATGGTCTCAGCTTCTCCGCAACCAGCCCAGATTGTCATCATCCTCGCTGTAACCCAGCTTGCTAACATCGACTTTTGCCGAGATGGCAAATAACATCTGGGCTGTGCCCTTGGCCGCCACCGACTTCAACATCACTGTGGCCTTTTTGGGCGGGTTTATTTCCCTTTTCGGACTGGTATCGTATCTCTTGAAGGAGAAGTGCTACATGTCTGAAGCCCGTGAGTTCTGACACTTGCACAATTATCCTTTGTGCGGCTTTCACAAGAACCTTGCCATCGTGGCAAGCGGTTGAGAGGATGGAATGTTCGTCGTTCTGCAAATCCGTCGGCCACATTACCAATTGCCATTGAAACTGTACTGCCAAGCATGTGTAACCTATCTCAGTTCCCCATGCATTCCCGTGCAGGATCCTAGTAATTTTTGTGAAATCTGCCTACGTATCTGCTGCATTTACCTGTGCTTATTTCAGGTTCCCAATTTTTCAAGACAGTTTCAGGTGGTTACTAACGTACGTTTGTTTTTCTTTTCAGTCATATCGCTCTTGGTCGGTTTAGCATTTGGTCCTAATGCTGCGCACTGGATCCGGCCATGGTCATACGCAGCTTGTCACCATGACAACCTCAGCGACGCGCAGTGTGAGGACCGGCTCATGACCATCACACTCAACTTCTCCAGACTAGTTCTTGGTGTCCAACTAGTTCTTGCTGGCGTTCAACTGCCGAGCAAGTATTTATGGACTCGACTGAAGTCTATCGTGCTCCTCGTTGGTCCAGGAATGGCATGCATGTGGATGGCGACCAGCCTCTTGGTCTGGGGTCTCATCAGGACGTCCAGTTTCCTGCATGCCCTTGCCGTAGCCGCGTGTGTAACCCCTACTGATCCCATCCTGTCCGCTGTCATCGTCAAGGGCAAATTTGCCGACCACAATATCCCCAAGGATCTGCAGGATCTCATTGTGGCCGAGTCGGGCACCAATGATGGATTGGGATATCCATTCTTGTTCTTCGCCCTGTACCTGATTAAGTATGTAGGAGCGGGAGCGACAGAGGGTGGTGTCGCAGATGCGATGGGCTTATGGTTCGCATACACATGGGGCTATACCATCATCCTGAGTATCGTCTACGGCGCCATAGTAGGATGGGTTGCCAAGGAATTACTTCACTTTGCCAAGGAGCGCAATTACGTAGATCGTGAGAGCTTCCTTGTCTTTGCAGTTGTCTTGGCCTTATTTGTCCTGGGAACATGCGGCATGATTGGCACTGACGACCTATTGGCATGCTTCATTGCTGGCAACACTTTCACATGGGATGACTGGTTTCGCCTGCAGACCAAAGACGACTCGCTGCAGCCGACGGTGGACATGCTACTCAACGTCAGCATTTTCCTGTGGTACGGCGCCTACCTTCCTTGGCACAAGTTCAGGAGCAATAGCATTATCCCATTGCGTCGATTGGTCCCCTTAGGGCCGTTGGTGCTTATTTTACGTCGCCTGCCCTGGGTGTATGGCATGCACAAAGGGATCGGAGAGATTCGTCAAGCTAGACAAGCTATTTTCGTGGGATTCTTCGGTCCCATCGGCGTCTCAGCCATCTTTTACTTGTTCGTCAGCATCGAGTTCATCAAGGAGCATCTCAGTGATGAGAATGGCGTGCCTCGAGCAGATGTGAGAGACTTGGCCGAGACCATCACAATCGTTGTCTGGTTCCTCACCGTGTGCAGTATTGTAAGCAGCACATGTCCTGACTTGCATATCATTACTCTGATGTCTATTACCGTTTTTTGTCTCTAACGTGTGCAGGTTGTTCACGGGTTGAGCATTCCGCTTGGAAAACTCGGCTATCTCGCCCCCAGGATCCATCGCGTTTTGAGCGAGAGTCTCAGCGAGACCTTTAGCATCCAGTATTCCACTGAGGTTGGCAGAGGGTCGCGCATAATACGCCGATGCCGTACAGCTCCTGACGAGAATGCTGAGGCCAATCTGGCGGCACGGGTGCGCGCCGGCACGGCGCCCATCATCCGCACTGGTCGTGGCGTCCTGCCCTCCAAGATCCAAGAGCGCGGTCGAGAAGAGGCACGAGACGGAGGGCCATCCGACTCTACTGCTGAAGACCGGGCTTCTCGATCTGATGGTGCGGGTGAAGCCGGGAGTCTAGGAACGAGGACACCTGCACGGAGCACCAGAAGGGAAATCGTCTTCTTTGATGAAGTCGTGGGTGAAAATGCGGACGTCAAGGCAAAGAGTAGAACCGATGCTTGAGTAATTGACTGATCCGTGGCTGTGTCGATGTGGCGATATTGTGATGGGGTGTTAGGAGCGCAGGGAAGTGCGCGTCTACAAGCGGCCTTTACACCTGTTGTCGGAGAAGTCTATGGTGGCTGGGTTAACAAAGGACTTGGAAATTTGTTCGCAGTGCATTGTTGTCTGCATGATGCATCGAGGTGGCGTGTGAAAGCAAGTCGCTTGTGATCTTGATAATGTAGACTCGGTGAGATGTAGACTCCCTATGAAACAAAAACCTAGACGCCATTCGAATCTACCAGAAAGTGGAATAACCACCCAGCTGATACCCAGGTAGATAGCTCTAGATGCAGCGCGAGCCAAGCTCATAGAATGCAACTCCCCAAGAAATAATCTAGATGGATAAACGCTGTGCAGCAGGAGTGCCCGGGCACGTAAATAATGCACCGGAGCTTTCAAATAACGCACTAGACCTAACCAAAACCGGAAGGGCTGCTACACACCTATCTTAGTGTAGAAGTACCTCCGATATTTCTTTTTAAGCTATAGAGCTGGTTTTTGCTGCAACAGTGGCTATAACGCTAGTTAATTAGGCAGCAGCCTTGTAACGCGCAGTAATTCACAGCCTCTTAAGTGTAATATATATTGCATTAAACTTTGCAATATTAGAAAAAAAAGACCTTAAGAAATACACTTTTAGCGCTATTGCTACACGTCTACTAATATAAAGGGTATTATTGTATAAAGAGAAGTATTAAAGGTACTTTTGTGTAAGGAACTCGCTAAAAGAGACTAACTCCAATTCGGTTAGATCTAGTGCGTTATTTGAAAGCTCCGGTGCATTATTTACGTGCCCGCATGGGGAGGTACTACTTCCGTTTTGGGCCTAGTTGCTGCTGCGTATTCAAAAATTCGTTACCGCGTGTTTGCGTACTCGTGCAGCAGAGTTGCTGACTGACTTGATGCTCACATTCGACCCTGGTCTCTCCTCTCCAGCGCCTCCACCCTCTGGTCTATGTACTTAAATGACCAGCTCTCGAACATGGGCGGGTACAAGAAGGGACGAAGATCGAAGCGGTGGTCGTCAGGACTGTAGCTTTCAAGATGACAAGCTGGCGTTGCCACAGTTTGCTTGTGACGATTAATGCTAGAACAGCCTTGTGTCAGCAAAGATGTACGGAGTCTCAGGCTTTTGGCAGATGCTGCTCACCAAAAATAGTGGAAGAATCGTTTGACCTTTTTGAGCTTCTATTAGCTTGAACGAACGGGCGCCCGTGGGGACCAGGGACAAGGAAGGGATGGGCCCATATGACTAGGGCAGGAAAGACGCACCTTATCAGCGATTTCCCGTGGCGTGAGCTTTCCTTCGCTGCCCCATTCCTCGAGCAGACGGAGAAACATGCCGTACGGGCCTAGGCGGTTGACTTTTCGAAGGGTTCCAAATCGCGAGAGCTCGTCGTAGGTCATCCCCATATCTGCTTCGTCACTTTGAACCTACTCTTGATTAGTAGGTGTCGAAATAAAAGGGCAATGCAGTGCATGATTGGAGAGGCGATCGGTGGTGAGTTTTGAATGAAGCGTGTACGTACATGCTCCGTCGTTATGGGTTCCAGCTCGGCCGTGGGAATGGCATGAATAAAATCGTTAAGAATGGGAGCATTAAAGTTCTTCGAGGCCCAGCCGATGAACCTCTTGAGATCGGTCTTGCTAATGGACCCAATAGGGTTGATGTCTGCGGAGGAGCCTGATGGATTGTTAGTTTTCTCGAAATCTCAGCATTTAAGCATGAAGAATGGTAGATGAAAAGGATATGAGCATTTCGTACAGTCATATTTCGTGAGATCTGTTTCCCCTAAATGTTAGCGCTCGGGCTTGGCATCTGTATTAGCAGTGTACGTACATCCACGGAGACATTCGTCCACGTTTGAGCTTCCGAGGACGAGGAGCGAACCGCCACCGGGCCTACTTCTTACTTCGGGCAGCTCTTGGGCGAACAAGTATGAGCTGGTTATGTTAGCTTTCAGTCTATCCATCAGACTAGTGTTTCGACCAGCCGATTACTTACATGACCATCCTTGATCTGGCCTGGATATTTTGCAAAGCGAGATTTGAGGTGACTGAGCCTCCCTGCACTGTCGAGGTACTACGTTAGTCGAAATCACACCATCGGCTCTGAAAGAGTTTGAGAAGGAACGGCAACAGTTTTGGACGAGGGGAAAGGGGCTGACCTTTGAACTTGGGCTCAAATCCTGTCGCCTGTGTGAGGATATTTTTTGTTGACTTGAAAACATCATCGATATTCACATCGGTATGATACGACCCAATTCGCCTGGCAAGGTCCTCTGCGCGCTGTCTGGTTTCCTTGCTGCTCTGGTGCTCCATGCCCATATAGCATGTGTGAAGGATCTGATTACACAGCTCCTCAGGTGTATCAGGAGGATTCTCTGTAAAAACGGCAATACGTTTGACATCGGCAATGACCTGCTCGTTGCCATCCTTGAGGGCTGCAACGACCATACGGCACATGGAGAAGACAATCATTGCTGTGGCACAACTATCGATGCCGCCAGATAGCGCGACAAAGTAGCCGGCTGCCTTGGAGCGTCGGAGATAGTCCCAGAGCCAAACGGCCGGTCCGAAGGCAATTTCTTCCTCGGGGAGGTAGTATCGAGGCGGCCTCGGGACAGTGAGTCTTTGAGGCATTTGGGGACTGTCATTGGACAGGGAGAAGTCTATCTCGATACGCTGATATTCTGGAGCAGCGACCGCCTGTTGGCTGCGGGACGGGGCGTATCTGTACGTTCGCACATCCTCAAGATCGACGGTTGCAACTACAACCTCGACCTCGTTGAGTGAGAACTGGCTTGACTGTCCGGCAATATCACCATTCACGAATATCATGGCGCCGCCGTCGTAGTACCTGTTGCATTGTTAATTGTCACCTTGCCTGGTGCCTCTTTTTAATCAGAGGGTGAGGATTGCGAGATATGCTGTTGAGCTTGGTAAACAGCAAGGGAATGCTTGACTTACAGTCTGTCACCATCGCACCCAATCTGATTAGAATACAGATAAATGCCCCCGTTCTTTCTGGTAGCCTCCTGGATCAACGCAATGCGCTGGTCCAACTTTCGCAAAGAGTGATGACTTCCGCTGCTGTTTAAGAATATCTCGACTCCGTTGAGACCCCTAGCGGACGTCACAGATTAGACCAAATGTGTCACCAATTCCAAATCTCCATGAAAACACTTACATGTTAATATGAGGGCTGTTCGGTGTGAATAGCTCCTCGCAAGTCTCGGCGGCAAAGCATGTATCAATTGTAGACAGGACAACATCGCCAATAGGCACATGTTTACAACCCTGATGCTTCTGAATACGAGGCGGCAGGTAGTACTGCTCAACATGTCGCGGTCGGTTCCATGGAGCAAAGAATCGCATCTCACGAAAGTTTCCATCGTTGGCGAGATAGATTTTGGGCCGCAAGCATAGGATCTTGCCATTAAGAATGATGGCACGTGCGTTGTATCTGCAGTTACGATGAAGCAAGGGGAGGCCAACATCGATGATGATATCATGGAGAGAAGGGTCGGTAAGGATAGAGTAGAGAGAATCCCATGAGTTTTCATACACTTCATTTTCGAGGAAATGGTCTAGACAGCCTGCAGCGTTGAAAGAAGCGAAAAATTAGTAAAAGTAAAGATGAAGCATATCAAGTAATTTCGGTCATGTTGAAAATCCACTGGCAGAACCCTAGCCTGCTTCTTCTTTCCTATTCATCGCCCCATGATTTTTTGTTTGTTCATCGTGGTTCATTCATAATTGACGATATAGGAAAGCATAGCGAGATGGGATAAGAGAGCCAGCTCACCGTAACCCGTTATTTCCAGTTCCGGACCAATGCGCAAGGTTGCTCCCGCGTCTTTGGCTTTGGTGATACTCTCCTTAATCCTTCTAAGGTTTCCAGCAAAGTCCAGACTCCACTGGTTCAAGGCACATGTTGCGAGGATGATACGGGGCGCCATGTTGTTGTTTGGGCGTCTCGCACGATGTGCGCTCCTTTTGGGGTCAGGATAACAGGACGAATAATTCCTGGAAAATTGCTATCCGCGCAGCAGCCCCACTTCAAGTTCCACCTTTTCCGGCAGCAGCCCCTCGATTGTGCTGATGATATGCTGATATTACACCAGACTCACATTGACTCCTTTCTAAATAACTACGGTGGGTGTAGAAAGTGGCCGGAAGTTACTCACAACTCTAGGTGCTGGGCGGCGCGATGTTCATTCTTGTTCTTGCGAAGCAGTGGCTTGCGATACCGTCATGGGGCTGGAATGCCGCTATGAGGGGCCAAAAATGCCATGCGTGACGTGTTCACAACCACGAGAGCTTGAAGCCCTCCTCGTGACACAAATGAGTCCTTGTCAAATTGACCTCTGCCATTGGTCGACAAGGCGAACCATGCGTTCGGTAGGCATGGATGGGTATGCTACCCTGAAAAGCGGAATGGCCAAAGCCAATTCAGCAAAGGCCAGGTTTTAGGAATTACGGAGTACGTCTTACGGAGAAACTGTGTAGACAAATCACAGGAGCGTCGCACTGGCGCGGGCCAAGATTTATAATGATGGTGGTGGTGGTGGCTAAGGCAAGACAGAGTGGCTTGATGAGGCTTTTTTCGTACCATTCTTTTAGATTGATAATGCTGAGAGGTGGATAGACTGTCGGATTCCAGGTCCGCGATTTTGTAATTCATGGCGTGACGTGTTGTCGTCGTCCGTCGTCGTGGCTATTGTTCGTCGTACATGAATTTAACCTCGATCGATGATTTTATCTCAGCCCGGGCCGGGCCGTCGCAAGAATGATGAACAGAAGCCGGCTAGAATTGGAATCTAGTGGATTCGCTCAAGGCCTCGCAGATGTCGTCGAGATGCTGTTATGAATAAGCTGCTGTATTGCTTTACTGCCGATTTGCCTGTTTCTGAGGTTGGCAGCCGTTGTCGAAGTGCTCCCTGCTCGCTCCCTGCTCGCTAATTGGCGGCTGAAGAGTCATGTCCAGCAGCTGCATAATTGTTGATTGGCTGAGCCTGCGGCTTTCATACAAGCACTGCGCACTGTCTGGGCTCCGGAAAAATGTGCCCTCTGCACAGTGCTATAGGAGGCGTCATCGCACCCTTCATGTGTGTGGGCCGGGGTTGCTCACATCTTGGCGAAGAATTAACTACCTATCTCGGTGACTAGCGCTTGGGCAACCCCGACTTATCTCTAGTCCGACAACGGCAGAAAGCTCGCGCTCAGAGATCGTCCCCTTACCCACCGACCCACCGAGACAAGCCCGTATGTGCACTTAGCATTGAATGAGGCGTACCAGAACATTAATTACATTATTACGGTACTGCTGTGCTGTGACAAGTCTGTTAAGCTTCATAAGGTAATAGAACAAATGAGACGAGAAGTTCACCACAAGACATGGCCGTGGAAAATGGTGCTATTCTCTCAGTCATCTGTGGAGATAGTGGGGAGACTCTCTGGCGCGCGAGTGGGAAAAAAGGATGTCGCGTCTGGCTATTGACGGACGATTGAATTCTTTGCCTATCTACAGCACTGAATTGGTTTAGGAGATGACTGCCTGTCTGCCAAAAGATTTGAATAGCTAGCTATTCATAAAATACTTTGTTAAAATCAGCCATCACAAGTGCGATGCGATACTTGTAACATCGTTAATTGAAAATCAAAAAAGGTGGAACTAGGGGTTGCAGGCGGGACCCGTCATCATTTTTTTCACCCGCGTCTGGCACCTGGTCACTCTGGTTTGATCCACTTAGTGATTCCTGACCTCGTGCTTTGAGCGTGTATCGAGTACTTATGTAGGTACCTAGGTGGCCACCATGTAGGTAGGTAGGAAGTGGGTATAGCGGTGGAGGTGCCCAGGTACATGCACCGCCGGATGGACGCCTGACTTCCTTGCCAGTCAACAGCCACATCACACACAAGTCCACGCAGCATGCACTTCATACCGACTGGTGCGCCAAATGCCACCCATTCATTCATTGTAAGGCTTGTGCAAACCGGTCGTGCCTGCTCTTGTGTTGTGCGGTTCCTGCTTGGTCAACCGGTCTAGGGAGCCCACCGCCTACCGCCTAATACTGCTTGCTCGACACCCTTCATTCTTCTCCTGGGCCGCCCCGACCTTTCAAGCACATTGCCCCCCCCCCGCCTTTGTCTTCATATCCATTCTTTCGACTGAGCGCCACCTCTATACTCACAACATCTTCGTTTGTTCGTTCTTCGTTCGGCCGGACTCCCTCTTTCACATTGACGACCAGCGATCCCAACCCTCCTACGACGCCGTCGGAGGACGATTGGGTCTTTGACGCAGATTGGCAGGCTTTTTGCTCGACTGGTTCAACCATTCTAGCCACGCCAACCACCGATAGCAGCACACGCTCAACCTTGACAACCCTCGCCTTTGCTTTTGGGATTGCGATGCAGCGACAGGCCAAAATCCACCACTAGGCACCGGCTCGTTGATTTAGCCCGA
This sequence comes from Atkinsonella hypoxylon, assembly GCA_000729835.1. Taxonomy (NCBI): domain Eukaryota; kingdom Fungi; phylum Ascomycota; class Sordariomycetes; order Hypocreales; family Clavicipitaceae; genus Atkinsonella; species Atkinsonella hypoxylon. Next base: position 41,188 of record JFHB01000081.1, on the reverse strand, counting down.
TGTCACCATAGTGCTCAGCAAACAATCAAATCCCAAGATAACAATCAACCACCCGCAATCCTCTGACCCATTCACCTCTCTGGTAAGGCAGTACGTTGCACGGCTCGACCTTTCCTTCTGGCACAACAAACTTTCTCGTATCCTACGCCAGCTTAGGCAGGTTCCACGTATCGCAGCGCCACGTATCTTAGCGATCGAGAGAAAACACCCTAGCCGCAATATATTGGCTTCGTCCGACCCACCCGAACAGGCGTAAAGCGGAAACGCGCACAAGAATATATTCTGGTCATGACATCCGCCGGAGGTCCTTCCGCTGCAGACCCTCTAATCGCGGGAGCAGGAATGTCAAGTGGTGATGTTCCAGATATGTCTGACGATGACTTCGGCGCTTCCAACCTGTTCGATTTCTCAAATAGTCCAGACACGCTTCAAAGCCTGGATGCTATTAGCTCCATCGATTATAAATCCTTCCTCAATCCCCAGGAACTCACATCTACTGCGCCCTTTTCCGATTCGCCAAACGAGTCCTATCACGACTCATCCTCCGAGTCGGCGTCTTCCTCAAAGAGAACTCGTAGCACTGATTCGTCAAAGACGCCACTTACGACCCGCGAGGGGACAATAGACACCACCCCTGACGTTAAGATGGACTGGGGAGATACTACTTCTCACTTCACTGGCTTAGCTGATGACGATCACCAATTGCCATTTGGTCGCGAGGTTGATCCTTCCGATATGGGAGGGCTATATTCGTTTGGTGAGCAGGATGACAGCTTCATGGAACGCTCTTTTGACTTTGAGAGTGCGTCGAGCAGTCCTCGCGGACAACCTGCAGCAGCTCGGGCCAGCATGGCATCACCAGCTATGCCCACTATCAAATCACACAGTCCACAGAAAGGGTCAACTCAGAACAATAAGAAGTCTAAATTGAAAACGGTGAATCATAAGAAGCAAAACTCGGTAAGTTCCTCTAATCAACACATACTGGACATGGCCACTAATTCTTTGCATCACAGCAAGTTTCGATGTCTTCCCATGGTGCTAAAACAGCAGTGTCACGAGAAGTCTCGCCCATGTCGGCCATGGTGACAAGCCACAATTCCTCGCCTGCAGCTGCCTTTTATAATTCACCTTCTCCTCTCAGCAATCAAATTAATGGGAATATAATCTGGCCCAATAGAGCAGGTGTCGCTACTACATCGGGACCTGACGCATTCCCCACTTCTACACAGTTTAGTAGCCCTTCGGGACAGCCCGTCTCGGCGCCAAAATCAGATTATGTCTATAATGGCATCCATCCGCTGGCCTTCAACTTCACGTCTGGCTATGAGCTGCGCATCTTGCCCACGCCATTGAAATCCCGAGTCGAGACTCAAATCCCTATTAAAATGACTTTATCGCCGCTACCGCCCGGAGTCACTAAGCTGCATCTGCCTGCTCACACGATCTCTAAACCTAAACTTCTCGCCCGCCCCCCTCCTGAGCGATCTCCTGATACCCTCGAGCTTAACGTTGGACTAGTATGTACGAGCGTCATGGAGAATGCGATTCTGAAGAAGAAGGCTTTGGAAAGAGCTGCGTCGGTCCCGCAAGGTTACCTTCCAGACCTCGATGACGAAGAGAACGCGCCACAAAACGGAGGCCACGTTCGCATTTGCAATGGGTGTATCACAAGAGAGCGAAAAAGAGCTGCCCGGAAGAAGATAAAGAAACCAGACGAGGAGAAGATCTGGAGTTTGGACGAGGAACGACGTGTGATAGTTTTTAACACACAGGAGATCAAAGAGTGGCAACCTTTGAGCGGCGTGTTGGATGCTAATGGACGCCCTGATTCAGTTGTTCTCCCTCGTGCCATGCAAATAGACGCCCCTATGCGCATTGCATGTTATTGCAGACATCATGGCGAGAAGATGGGCTTCAACGTCATTTTTACAATCAAGGATTTCCAAGATCGGGTTATAGCGCAAGCGATGTCGAATCCTATTATGATTACCGATGACCACAAAACCCATCCGATGGCTCAAGTCTCCAATCCGCAAGTATCAGAGGCAGTTGCATCAACCACGATACCTGTGCAGATTGCACAACCCATGGATGCAGGCAATGTGATGGCTGTTCAACAAAACGGTGGTTTTCAACTACCCCAAAACGGTGACAGTGGTACTCAACACAGCGGACAATCACCATATCAAGCATCTACGTCAGGAAAACCTCCACCCGCGCTCACCACAACAGCAATTACAGGACGTACCCTGTCCCGCCCGTCGTCACCAAACCAAGGAGGGCCAGCAAAGAAGAGAAAGTCCAGCAGCTCCAACAGAGTTCCCAACGGTCTAACAATGACAAGGTTGGACACGTCACCCACGCCCAGTTCTCAAACAAACCCAACACAAATTCCTACCTCTACCTCTCCCTTTTCTCCCAATCCCAGCCCGTTTCAGGCACCTGAACAACTCTTTGGGGCTCTTCATGGCCAGCAGCCGTTTGCTAATGGTCCCCCAAGCCCGGGCAGCACTGATCAGATTCCATTTTACGCTAATCGGTCAGTCAGTATGGACAACTTAGCCATGGCTCAGCTCTACTCGGCCCCCGCATCGAGTCATCCCAGCCGGGCTCCAAGTCCCAATGGCCTCCGAAATAGTATGGCGAATGGAATGCAGAATCAATTCACACAAAGTTTGGCTGCCAACCTTTATTCTCTGCCCATGAGTATTAACCAGGCGCGAGCACCGCCAGTCATTCATAAAATAATCCCCAACGAAGGCCCGAAGATTGGTGGAATAGAAGTCACTGTTCTAGGAGCTGCGTTTTTCCAGGGTTTAGAGGTTTGGTTTGGAGAACAGAAAGCTACTACTACAACGTACTGGGGTGATTCATCTCTGGTCTGCCTATTACCACCTTCACCAGTAGCAGGTACTGTAGCAGTTACGTTCAAACACCAGGGCGTTTCCGGACCGCAAACCTTCAGCATAGGCAAGCAGCCACCTACGTTCAAGTACATTGATGATAACGAGGATAAGCTAATACGCACCGCCCTCTCTGTTCTCGGGCACAAAATGTCGGGGCAAATGGTTGACGTGAGCGACTTAGCCCGTAGGATTCTGAATGATGGGAGCTCAGGCTGGTCCAGCGGTGGTGGTGCTAGCGGTGGCAGCTCAGCAGGACCCTCGGGAGGCGCCATGTTCACCCACGCGGCCACAACTCATCGCGAACACCTCGAGTCACAACTGCTCCGATGTCTCGATTTGATTGATCTTGACGACAGCCCACATAAGACGCGTCTTGATCTCAAGCGGCCGACTGGACATACAATGCTTCATTTAGCCTGCTCACTGGGCTATCATCGATTCGTCGCCGCCCTTCTCGCTCGGGGGGCCAATTCCGATGTTCGTGACAAAGGAGGATTTACACCTCTCCATATGGCAGCCATTTACAACCATTCCGAGATTATAAGGCGCCTGATGCTCGTTGGAGCCGACCCTACGATCCGCAGCTTGTCCGGTCTGACTCCAGCGGATGTGGCACAGTCTCGCGCCGTTTTGCGTGCTATTCGTCACTCCGAGCGACATGTACGATCTCGAAGCGGAGTGTCATTGCATAGTCGCACTAGTAGTGCGACATCACTACGGTCTCTATGGGAGCCATTGTCAAGGGCTCATACCTACGAAGAGCCGACACATTTTGACTCTTCTAGCGAGGAGAGTCCTGAGTACACTTCTTGTGATTTTGATGACGAAGATCCTGGCGAGGATCACTATCTTACTATGCGTCGTGCCCATACGACGAAGGAAGAGGAAGAGTCCACCGACGCGTGTGGTGAGGACTCACATCAGCCTGCTGATCCGGCTCCTGGCTCCCCAACGGCATTGGCCGCGGCTTTAAGGGACCAAGTCCAACAACAGTTACAGCAATTCCAGCAGTCCATGGTTTTACATCTGCAGAATCTCGCTCACCTTCCTCAGATACCAGCCCTTCCGGGAATGGCTATGCTTCCAGACTATCAAGCATATTTACACCGGGTACAGCAGCTCATGCCCGGAATGTCAGGCGTACGTCCCGCTTCCGCAGGCTCGTCAAGCGATCAAAATACGAAGATGGACGGTCGCTGGTGGGACATTTCGTCTTATATGAATCACACTGGCTCAGCTCTACCTCCTGCATATGAAGATATTTTCCCACAAACGAACATGGATCGAAAAGAAGAGTCCGTTGTTCGAGCTGCTGCCGAAGCTGAAGCGGATGCCAAGTGCACTGCGATGTATGATCAAGTAGTGACTTCGACGGATCGAACAACGGCGCCAGCTCAAGAGGCCGAGAATGAAGCACCGGAAGTGCTCAAGATTGGTCGCAAGAACGCAATCACCAAGGAACAGCAGGAACAGTTCTTGCGGGCGCGGGAGGTGAAGTTAAAGAGCCTTCGTAGTGACAGGAACCTCTTCTTTATCTGGGTAGGTTTCATTCCAGAGCACATGTACCCAGACGCAAGAATACGTACTGACCTGCATCAGATTCCCCTGCTAGTAGTCATGGTTTGCGCCATGCTGTACAGTTATTTTCCGTCTCTGTTTCCTTTTCTTCTCACTTCAGTCCGAGCGCTGGTACAGGCTGGACATAGTAGGGTGTCTCGTCCAGCAGGTACAGTGCCGCCTCGTGCCATCGTGTAGTGGAGGTGTGATGCAAATGAATAAGGGTTTTATATGGCTGTTGAAGGCAGGGCTTGATGCATATTTATTTCAAGATTTTAGCACGTTCTAACGAACATGACAATGCTCGTGTTACTCTCGTTTCAGCGCACCACACCAACATTAGTATTGACGCTTTTCAAGGTGCTTGGCCTTTTTTATTTATGTGGCGAAGGATCACATAGGATTACCAACTCAACGGGATGGATTGCGGTTATTTTTCTTATACTGTTTGGCCGCACGGGCTGTAGCGATGTGAAGCATTGCGATTGAATGGACATTTTTGTTGAGGGTCGATTAAAACTTACTTACAACAAATAAGCAGCAGATGGGATAAGAGTCTGCTCTTCTGCCAGGTGTTCGGCTTCTTTTATAATTTAAGGGTCTCTTCGATTCATACTTAAAATTCATTCGTCATCGAATTTGTGACAGAATACACACGTTGTTTGTTCATGGCCCTTCTTCAGAAGAAGTGCGTGTGTGATATGGATGAATCATAGTTTTGCAAATAACTATTGACATATAAATATAGACGAGCTTTAGAACATGCAGCTTTAGTCTACGTAGTGCGGCCCACGGGCGTTTTATTCAGCGTGCTATGTAGCGCCGTTTTCAAAAGCACCATGAAAACCCAAGACGGGAGCGGCAGAGGGCCAACTCAAGAACCCACATTTGTCCAAGAAAGAACTTGAACACAGTACGAACTATATGCAGAATGCTTTTGTAGTAGAGCACGACAAGGAAATGACAGCTGCAAGTAATGCATGAGACAGCTTATAAGCGTCCCTATAAGAGGAGCTTCACGGAGCTAGGATTTATACTATGATTCAATTATAAGTCGAAGCACCAGGTGGTCATACTCGTGTAAACCAATACCGAATGTGTCCAGGAAACGCCATGCCATGCCATGATCCGCACTGAAATAGATATTTCAAACGCCTTTCGCCTTTCTTTAACCCCGTAAAAAGACCACATCTGGTGCCCAGTCCAGGACCGTGATTTACTACTTTTCTTTAGCCAGGACCATCTTATCTCTTTCGCTCTTTCTTCTATCGAATTGTTTCTTAGTGTGCTTGCGTTCATTCTCTTCCTTTCTCTTGATAGACTTGAGTTCCTGAGACTTGATCTCGGCAGCTTTCTTGAGGACTTTAGGAACGTGCCTATGACGCTTGATGCGTCGAATCTCGGGCATGTGGCCGTAGCGACGGATCAATGCTCCGTTGTACTCGAGGGCCTGTCGCTGACGGGCCGATTTGATGCCTCCGCTTTCCGAGGCGTTGGCTCTCCAGAGGCGAATGTTTCCATCGTCGGAGCCGGAGAGAATATATTTGGCGTCAGGCGTCCATTTTGCGGCCATGACGCGCTGCATGCGCTTAGTGTGGTAGATATCGCGGGAGTGGCCTCTATCGCGGTTCCAGAGACGGACAGTGCGGTCCCAAGAGGCCGACACGAGTTCCTCGCCTGTTGGGGAGAACTCCACGTCCATGACGGCGGCGACATGGTCCTTTAGAACGTTGAGAGCGCGATCCATCTTGCGCATATCAAAGAGGTAGATGTTGTGGTCTTCTGACGCGGTGGCAAAGTTGAATGCCTCCATGGGTGACCACGCGATGTGGTTAGAGGCGAAGTTCAGGATCGTCTTGCTGATGGGCGTGGAAGTGCGGAGATCATAGAGCACGACCGAGCGATCATTCGAGCAAGATGCTAGCACGGATGTTTCCACATAGTTAAATGCAACATTGGTGATGGTGTCGACAGAGGTTGGCCACTTCAATACCTCGGGCGCAGCTGTGTGGCGCTCAAGATCGTAGATGGAGATTACACTTGAGGCAACGGCGAATGCGTTTTTAGACCGGTGGTGCGACAGGCTGGTGAAGGCGCCGGAGCCGAGCCATGAGGATATGGGCGCTGACTCAGACTTCGTGTTGTACGGATCGAAGAGTTTGATGGTGCGGTCTGCGGCGCAGGTGAGGAGTTTTTGGTCCCGGGTCCAGGCCATGCCCTTGACGATGTTTTCATGTGCCGTTGTGTTCCAGATGGAATCGTCGCGGTTTGTCAAATCCCAGACTTTAACGACACCATCACCGCTGCCGCTGGCAAATCGCGAGAGAGAGTTTGGATCTTGTGCTATAGAGTAGACACCATCAACATGGCCGCGGCCGAGCTGGCCTATGAAGGGCTTGGCGTGCATTCGCTCGAGCTTGACGGCATTGAGCGCGCGTTGGTATTCTCTTGCCCGTTCGAACGGATGAAGAGCTGTATCGAGATTGCGGGGGATTTTGGCTGCATTCAGGCCCGGTGGCTGGTGGTCCGCCAGAGAGCGGCTAAGAGTCTTGATCTTCATCGTTGTCACTCCCTGCTCGAGAACGCAGAACAAGAAAGTTGAGCCTGATCGATTGGCGACATGAGCTCGTGGACGACATTTGGTGGGGACTCTTTTTTTTTTTTTTTTTTCAGTTACAAGAGAGTATGCAGGCCGATAAGAGCTCGGATTATTGCTTATCTGAGAGCTTGCAGTGGATGGTCTTGCATGCTTGCATTCAGCAGCCACCGCGTGATCCTTGGATCTTGCGCAAACCATTATTCCAACCTTCTTCTTCTTTTACATCCGCTCATTCAGCGCTCCGTCACGCGGTCTCTGTCGAGGTGAATTCGAGATTATTCGTCGTTCTGTTGTGCCTCGACATACTTAAAAATAAGAATCCTCAGGGAAATTTGGTCCGCTTTTGCGGCCGTCTAGTCCTCTGCCACGATGGATGGCATGAATTACGATCCCATGGTGATGGACGGCGAGCCAGAGCAGCCGCAAGTCACTATCTCTGCTGTATGGCCGCGTGCAAGCTAACTCGAAGATTGCTTGTACAATAAGCTAACAGTGTATACTTTTACCACACAGGCCGACAGCACGCGAGTCGACTTTGCGCTCTCCAAGACCAACCTCTCTTTCGCCAACTCGTTACGAAGAATCATCCAGGCAGAAGTGCCCACGATTGCCATCGACCTGGTCGAAGTCGAGGTCAATAGCTCAGTGCTTGCCGACGAGTTCATTGCGCACAGATTAGGTCTCATACCGCTCAACGCCAAGGGAGTCAACGAGCTCAACTATTCACGAGACTGCGATTGCGAGCAGTACTGCGAGCAGTGCAGCGTAACGCTCACATTACATGCGCGATGCACGAGCGACGAGATCATGAAGGTGTATGCGCGGGATTTGGTTGTCGACGGACGTCATGCCAGTCAGGTTGGATCACCTATCATCACCGATCCTGAGGGACTGGGATGCCTGATCGCCAAACTGCGCAAGGGCCAGGAACTGAAGCTTACGTGCATTGCAAAGAAGGGTATCGCGAAGGAACATGCCAAATGGATGCCTACATCGGCAGTAGGATTCGAATACGATCCTCACAACAAGCTGCATCATCTGGATATGTGGTATGAGAACAACACGGATCCTGAAAAGGAATGGTAGGTTCTTCTTGTCTTTGCAGCCCGTTAAACGCAGAACTAACGCCCTTGGCTCGTCAGGCCGAAGAGCAAATACGCCGAGTGGGAAGACCCCCCACAAGAAGGCGAACCATTCAACTACGACGCCAAGCCGGATCGATTCTACTTTGAAGTTGAGACGTCGGGTAGCATGGAACCTGATCATATTGTACAAGGAGGCATTCGGACTCTTCAGCAAAAGATTGGAGCCCTGCTGAAGGGCTTGGATCCCAAGAAATACGGCGGGGAGGAAGCTGCGGAGTTTGATGGTCCCAGAAGTCCAGATATGAACATGGACGGTGGCACGACGCCCTGGCAGGATGGAGGATACACCACTCCTTACGGTGGCAACATGAATTCATATGGCGGCAACAATACTGTGTACGGAGGGGGCAACAATACCGCGTATGGTGGCGGCGCGGGCCCATACGGCACAACACCCTACGGGCAGTCGTCGTGGCAGTGAGAAACAGAAAAGGTGGTTTCGTGGATTGGGCGTTTCATGGGATGGTTGGGACATGTACGGATATTTAATATGAACATTTAGGCATTTTCGCGTTGGGTTTGTACAGTAGTCTGGTAATTCCTAGCACAAAAAGGGGCATGGCAACATTTCAGGAGACAGGATTGGAACTGGTCAACGTTGTCGTCACTTTAGACCTCTCGTCGATGAAAAGTGGTTGCTTGGCACAAACGAGTTCTCAACGATTTTGTGCTCTAGAATATTCTAGGTTGCGTAGCAATTACAATTTATCTTTCATCTACCTGAGTCCCGGTAGCGTGACAACAAAACAGCTAGATAATAACACATGCCAATGTCGTAGTATTTCAAAGTATCAAATATGATAATGCGTGTACAGGTGCGAAATCGTGTAAAAAAAAGCCCCAATCTATATGAAACGCCGGATGTAATCTTTTTATGCACAACCCTTTCTTCCGCCAGGAGTCTATAGCTTCTTCTCGTCTAAACCTTTGACTTTTCGGTATGCTTTTCGGTGCATTTCTAGGAAGACGAATGTGCAGATGGTGTGACTGGGATACGTTAGCGTATCCTCTAGTTAAGCCTACACATGGCGTGATATCTTTGATAATTTTCCATCTGAGGTGCAAAAAGGGCAGACCTCAGATGCCATGAGGCTAGTGGTTGGGCAAGCAGTGACGCGGGAGAGGTGTGTCGGGGGTTGTAATAGGAGGACTTACGGTCCTAATCTCAGGAAGCTTGGCACCCAGCCTTTGAACATCCATCTCAGCCCGTCCGTCTTGTAGATATCACCGACTAGTCGGAGAATCCCCTGCTTTTGCGTCGAAGACATGACTCTCGTCTTGATGACATCAATGGGACTCGTAGCCGTCGCAGCAGCCAGTCCAGCAAGGAAGGATGCTGAGAAATGCGTCGTCAGAGTGTCCCCCAAGGGGGTATAATCGACCAGGAGTCGCTTGAACGTGTCGTACGTCGCCAATTGGCCCGCCGTCATGACGGCCGCGCGACTGCTGTTAGGCAACCAGCCTCGGAACCAGCTCAGGGGACCTTCTTCCCTCGCCAGGCGAATCATGCCGTCCACGGCGTGTTTGTAGTTGCGTCTTTCGCGGGCGGGCAGCGCTGCATCATGCTGCATGCGCACATTGAGCACGTCTGCGAAATTGCCGGCAATGCCTCCGAGAAATCCTGACGTGACGGCCATGGCCGTCAGGACGGGGAAGGTAGGTTCGCCGCTGGACTTGGTGTAGCGGGACTTGAGGTCTTCGTAGACGCCGAAGCGCACGGTCGAGTACGTCAGCTGCCGGAGAAGCGAGGCTGATATCCCGCTGTAGAGGGCGAGGGGACCGTCTGATTGCACGATGTGGACGAAAGTTCCGCTCATGGATTTCGGCGCGTCGCCTTTTCGCATTTGTAACCGGACCTGCGGAAGCTATTGTGAGTATGGAGGGAGACTTGTGATACCGCCGCGGGGGGGGGGGCCAATCGTTGATTGCGCAATGCAGTTGCTTTGTCTGTCTATCTATGTAGCTTAGGACAGAAAATCAAGGACGGTTCGTGATACTCTTAGTCAACAGTGTAATTGCCCAGCCCCGTTCAAAATCTTAGGTTTTGAACTTGTTCTATGCTTAAGGACAGCTAAGTACATTTCCCTTACCTTGACTATGTGAATAGTTTAGTTGGTGGTCCTATCTGCAGCGCCCTATGGCCGAGAAGCTTATTCATACTCACCAAGATCAAGAGGATGTGTCACACAGGCAGCCATGCTGCTGGCGCTTCCTCCAAACCAGAACGGATACCTCACAGGGGGCCCCATCTTCTTCTTGCGCTGCTCGGCCCGTTCCTCCTTGGTGAGTTTCCGGGCCGGCGTGGCCGTCGAGGCCGTTTGTGATTCCGGGGCGGCCATTGCGGTTGGTGATTACGCGCAAGCTTGGAGGGGAGCGATTTATGGCTGCATTGCATGCGCGGCTGGTTTGGCTGTGGCTCCGTGCCGCGTTTTCAAGGGTCTTCCCGGTTGTCTTGTCGCAACACCGCCCCTTGTGCGCACGAAAGGATATGAGCGCGGTCACTTTGCTCCAAGTGGGCGTGGGGGGGATCCGGGTGGTTGATGTTTGTAGGAAATTCGTCTTATCTTATTGACATCGGCTGGCAGAAAAATGGGATCCGACGGCAGGCGGTGACGTAGTTGATCAGGTACGTTGATAAGGCACACCTGTCAGAGTCTATGGGATAAGCAAGCTATTGCAATTGGATTATCTTGACTCTATGGGCGACAGATTTATCAGCTGGTCTAATTGATTTTTATAATTTCTCCTGTACTTTAATGGGGGGCAGTGATATGGCAACTACATGTGCATGTTGGCCCTTAAAAAACTTCTTGATTTTCAAAAACAGGTGTACGGACGATAAAACCGGGCAAAATGGCCGCTGGACCGCCCTTAGCAACGACTCTTCTCTAGAAAAGTTGAATTAAAATCGGCCAGTGACCAATTGGCCTTGTCAGCTTCACAAAACCCGAAATCTCATCATGGCTCTCTCCCGTAGGTTGATTTTCTCCATGTCTGTATAGGGTAGCTGGCTACCTGAAGGAATCAACGAGTTCAGGGTCCAGTCCAACTTAACTTTCAGAGTTTGAAGAACTAGCACTCGCATCAGCATCTCATGGGGATGAGTGGCAGCGAAGTGGTCGACGTAGTGTCGTAGAATGACGGTTACGGCACGACCATTGCTCAACAACAATGCCAATACAGGTAGAAGCTATGCGCAGCTTGTTGTGGTGCAGCCGCCAGTCTCTTCCACGAGGTGTAGCCTCGCGATGCACCCTGCCTCGGCCTTTCTCTAGCTCAGGTGAGTTCTAGTTTTCCCAGGCACACTGCTTCTCAGCTGGAGGTTTCTCACCATGACGCGCTACAGCTTTCCGATCATTTCCATATACTGCCAAGAAGTCCAGTGGCACGGTGACGGTACGAGGCAATACCTACAAGAAAAACCCGGCTTGGTTCAACGTGCCGGTCAACGTATTAGACGCCACCTCGAGAAGACTCCATTTGCAGAAAGACCATCCCGTGTACATTACTCGGCAAATCATTGAGTCGAATTTCCCTCAGCCGACGTATAAATACTACACCGACTTCCACCCGGTCGTGTCGACGCACCAAAACTTCGACTCGTTAGGCTTCCCGCCCAACCACCCGGGCAGAGCTCTGTCTGACACATACTACATCGACGACAAGACGCTGCTGCGCACGCACACGAGCGCCCACCAGGCGGATGTTTTTCGAGCAAATCAGAGCGACGGGTACCTTATCTCCGCTGATGTCTACCGACGAGATGCCATTGACCGAAGCCATTACCCTGTCTTTCACCAGATGGAAGGCGCAAGATCGTGGGACCGAAGCAAAATCCCCGACGGAGACATAGCTGCCGCAGTTCGAGCTGACCTTCAGAAGCTACCAGAGCACAATGTACAAGTGGAGGACCCAAACCCTCCCTTTCACGAAGAGCGTAACCCTCTGCAAGACTGCCACTCGCCTGCCGAGGCGCAAGCTATAGGCGAGCATCTCAAACGATCATTAGAATGCATGGTCATCAACATCTTTTCGAGAGCAAAACAAGCTGCCCTCAGAGATGATCCGAGCTTTGTAGATGAACCTCTGCGTATGCGCTGGGTGGAAGCTTATTTTCCATTTACGAGCCCGTCATGGGAGCTTGAAGTGTACTATGCAGGGGACTGGTTGGAAGTCTTAGGGTGCGGAGTCGTCAAGCAGAGTCTGTATGATAATGCCGGCGTGCCATCCCAGTCGGGCTGGGCTTTCGGCATCGGCATCGACCGCATTGCCATGCTGCTGTTCAAGATCCCCGACATCCGCCTGTTTTGGTCCAAAGACCGGCGCTTCCTCTCACAGTTTGAGGGCGTGTCAGACGAACTCGACACGCTCAAGCGATTCGTGCCATTCTCCAAATACCCGCCTTGTCCGAGAGATGTCTCTTTCTGGTTGCCATCAACGTCAGCTATAGGTGAAAACGCAGAGGGCAGCTTCCACGAAAATGACGTAATGGAAACTGTACGCAGCGTGGCTGGCAATGTCGTCGAGGATGTCAGGTTGATTGACGCGTTCACGCATCCCAAGACGGGCAGGAAGAGCATGGCATATCGTATTGTCTACCGCAGTTTGGAACGAACTCTTACTAATGAAGAGGCCAACAAGTTCCACAATAGCGTGAGGAAAGCACTCCAGAACTTGGGTGTGGAGCTCCGCTGAAGATGGCAGTGGACCGTCGAGCTGCGTGTAAGTCAAAAGTTGGAACACTCGAGCCCTGCACGACTACGCCCGAAATTCATGTACGCTGTTTCGAGAAATCACTTTTGTATCATTATGTACATCTAGGATGTTTATCTAGGATGTTGTAGTCTACATCGATCCGTGACCGAGGCTCTCGTCTCTCACATAACATTGGGCAATACCAGTTGAACAATTGGCTTCCTTTGACCCATGGTACCATCCATTCCCCGAAGCCTCCGAGTGTCGATTTGACCGGTGGCTAAATTTGCTTCCTGCGATACAAATATCGTTCTTTCGTCAGCTGGCTGGTACTCCGCTAGTGAGCCAGTTCCTTGTGACAGATGCTTTCGGCTTGGTGTTGACCCCCGTCTCCGTTGCCTTCCATCTTGTGTGCTAGCCACTACTAAGTGCCTATCCTGTTGCACGTTCCGCATTGAGTCAAGAAGTTCTTTGAGCCTGAACGACGAGTTCGCTTGCATGTCAGCAGGTGTTACCGACATTTTCCGTTTTCACCCGCGCTTGCAATGTGAGCTTCTTGTACCTTTGTTTCGTTCACTCTGACCACAGGCATCACAGCTTTGAGAACTTGCAACATCCAGCTCAACAACAAAACTACTTCCACAGTTGGAAAGAAATCCTGGACTTGATGAACCGAGCGCTATGGCTGGCGAGCTACAAGCAGGAACAGAAAGATGCAGAGCATGTTGAGGTTGGAAGCCGATGCGGAATCTGCGACGAGTCTTTTGAAAGAGACGACTGGTTCTTGTGTTGTACGTAAACCTTGTTCAAGTATTTCTCTTGTGGATGCTAACACTAGAGTCTGATCGCAAAACTAGTGCTCGACGATGAACCACATCCTCGTTGCTTACCTCCTCAACGGTACTCGCTCTGCCTGACACCTGAAAAAGAATTCATACGGATAAGAGAGAAGAGAGTTTTGCTTCAATGAAAACTATAAGAAGTGTCTCGAAAGCCTTGAAGGTTCAGCCGTTCACCGAGATTGCTTCAAATTGCTAGAGAAGGAACTTGTTTCCAAGAATGAGAAAAAGGACTGGCTAGGTAGGTGCTTTGTGGACTATTACGGCATGGAGGCGGCCTTGGCGTCGATGTGTAACGCTGATCTTTCCCGCCGAACCCTGCTACAGTATTGGAAATATTGACCGAAAGACTTGGAAGAAGTTGGGCATTGCATCAATGCAGAAGCTTCCATGCGAGATTGTGAATATCATTCACAGACAATGCCCGACCAGTCTGCTATGGAGGTACTGTAAAGTTAGAGAACTCCTCCCTTTTTTCACCTCTATATTAAAGGATTCATATTCTGAAACAGATCCTAGTGTTTCCATGATGTTGATCGTTGGATGGAAACGGGAACAGGCGCCGCCAAGACTGAAGTCAGGGGCCTGCGGTAGATTCCCAGTTGTTCGAATTACCGTTGACTCATGGTGACTAAATTGTATCGAACGTTTGCACTTTCTACCAACAAGCTCATATGTCGAACCGAGAGCAGATGTGAAGTATTTCAGCTTTATACAGAGCGAATACCGCAACATGAGGGTAGATTTCATGGTATGTAGTTTGCGAGATGAAGAAGTACCGAAGCGTTGAAATGATTTGACTAATAATGCACTGATATGAAGCTCGAAATGGCCCAGATTCGACCCTTTAACAAGCTGATGAATACCTGGGATATCCCATTTAGCCCAGTCGCGTGTTCTCGCGAGGTCTTTTCACCTAGGCGTGCGAGAAGCAATCAATTTTCAGCCATTTCATTGGCTGGAACAATCAAAATCACTTTCTTCACTGCCTCGGGCTGGATCTCGGGTTTTCATTGGCATACGAACCAGTATCCCTCTGCTCGAAGAACTTTTGAGCGGCTCAGACTTCCAAAATCTGATGATTGGAGCTGGATTTTCATGCCCATTTCGAATAATGACAGGGTCATTTCCTTTGGTGCAAATTATGAGAAGTCAAAAGCTAGTCCGGTGGGATTGATGGTGAGTCCAACCAAGTCAGAGCGTGTGGCGGAATTTCCTTTCAGCGTGTTGGGGCTATCACATAAGCGGCCCTCGAAATAGTGTTAGAACTATCGGAGCATGGTTTCCATATGAGCAGCCACATGCTTATCACGTCCCCGGCTTTGAGACTACCAGTGCTTGGCGTGAGAGATGGAGGGATAAAGAAGGAATGTTTTCCTATGCGAACCTTGAGAAAGTCAATGAAATCAGCATCTTCTGGGCGTACAGTGAGGACTGGGCAGGGAAGTGAAGCAGAGAAATAAGGTGACAATCGACACGACGACATAGAAGGACTAAAAAAGCGGTATTAGCGGTGGACGGCATTTCGGCAAACAGATGCAACAGGAAGCCCAAGGAATGAACTAGCTACCTAGGTAAGCATAGGTTAGAGACAACTTGCTTGCTTCCACGGGCACCTTGGAATGATAGTATGTAGAGCATCTGGAGCTCTGAAACAGGAGATTCTAAGCTAACTCAGTGGGCGTCGTGTTGTGGTGTGGCGATGCAGCGGAAACATGATGACGTTGCCATCCATCCATCCATCCATGCAGGCGAGGCGAGGAGTGAGAGGAAGCAGTGCCCAGAAGTCAGTTGGACAACATGATGATGTGCTTTCACTTGAGCAAAGTCAATGGAAGACGCAGTGAATTTAGCTTCTAGGGCAAGCAGGCCAACGATGGTATGTACAGACGTTGATTTGATTAACGACAATATGATTGCTAGTGACGCGCAGCTGTAATATCAGGTCTATGCATCAAGTTTAGATCATGGAGGGCTTGCCCGAAAAAAAAAAAAAAAAAAAAAAGGCACTGGGCAGTTTGAAGAAAGCCTATCGAGATGATGTAATATGGGTACATGGGTACATACATGCAGAGAAATGGCTCACTTGACGAAACCCGGCGTTTGTTTGGGTTTGTGGTTTGTTTGGACTCTGCACAGCCACCAAGGGCAGGCGTGATGGATGAATACGGAGTGAGTGGAGAGTTCACTAGGTAAGGTAGTTGATGGCACTGGCGCTGGCGCTGCTGGCATTGATAAAATACTAGCACGGCGGGTACGGGCTGGGGTGGGGCTATAAAGCCGGTGGCAATGGCAACTTGGGCCCAAACATGTACAACGTACTCCTTACCAGGCCGCAAAAGATCATCTTGAAATATCATTATAATGAATATGATATATTATAATATAATATCGTATATGAGCCTCCGCGGATGAATGTCCACCCACGGGAAGGGATACTGCCGCCATCGCGCATCGATGCAAGCTGAACCAGACTCCTCCAATCAATCCTCCTCCTCTAAGCCCCCCCAACTCCCCACCCCCCTTGAGACCCCGAGAACCCGCCAGAACCCCCCCCCCCCCTTCCTCCCCCTCAGCCACCCGCCGCTGCTATGCAGCTTGCCAAGCAAGACTACATGCAGACAAGGGGACGGATCCACCCTGCGTCAACTGGAACTGAAATGTCAATGTTTTCCTTATCCCTTCGCCTCCGCCTCTGCCTCAGCCGCTTGCCTGCCATGACTTTCCCCACGTTCTCACGTTGTACAGATATCATAAAATCCACTTCATCTCCCTTCCATTCCTCCGGCCAATCTCAAGTCCTCTCCTTGTCAACAACATCTCGCCCCCGAACATACATATTACTTGTCACGTCACCCTGTTCTTCTGCTTCTTGCCGAGAATCCGAGCTGCTAGACTGACATCGTCGCACAATCTCCTCTGCAGCCACTTGCTTGACCGCCACACCACAACTCTCTGCGCCCGACTTTGTGATATCTATCTGTCGTCCTTCGCTCGCATCACGCGCTTGCGAACCATGGAGCCTTCACCCCGTCCCTCACGGTCGTCATCATCGACCTCGCGCAAGTCCAACCTCACACTGGACCTCTCCAACTTGCCACCGCTAGTGCAGCCCACGCCGCCTTCAAACACACTGCTCTTCACCGGCCTTGACAACCTTGATATCTTCAGACCGGACAATCTGGAACGTATTCGTGGCCTCATTGCTAAGACAGCGCCTATTCACGCCTTTGCTCCTTTAAAGTCATTCCGTCGCATCGTCGTATCCTTCTTCGACATCGACTCTGCTATTGCCGTCCGTCGCATTTGGGATGGCGAGGCTATTATTGGTCATCGTTGCCGAGTATACTTTGGCCAGCAGACCAATGTAGAGGCCAAGGATGAGCACCTTGCCCTCCCTGACGCCGGCAAGCTATTCTTCATCTCACCGCCACCTAGTCCCCCTCACGGCTGGGAGGTCCGTCTCGAAGATGCCCCAAACAAGCAGGTCCATGCCGAAGACTTGGCCGAAGCACTTGCCAAATTGCACAGCAACAAGACGCAAGGAATGGAGTCACCAATCAGCCCTGTGGATGGTTCTGTCTCTGCGGGCCGCACACGAAGCCGCAGCTCAACGCTCATCTACTGCCCCGAAGAAAATGGGAATAGCCCAGAACTCCCTGCCGTCTTCGTTGAAGACATGACCGACGAGCCTGCCAAAATCGGTCCCATGGAGACCTCGCGACCTATCATTGCCCATACCTCGCGCCCTCCCATGGAACTTATGCAAGATGCATAGAGAAGCGCGTTTAGAAGATTCGTGTCAGGTGGCAATTGCTAAGCATTGGCGTTATTGGCTAGGGTTGCTTTGGAACGACTTGGTTATATGTCGTTCATCGAAAGGCGTTCAATTTGTTTTGTCCGTTCAACTCCGGTCTCTATGAACCAGACTATCTGGCTCGCCGGTGAACAAGGCAGCAACTGATACTGCATGGGAATAAGGCCATGGTGTTTGGGTTTCATATATCCACGCGGAGAAGGCGTAATTGTGAGGAATCATTGTTTTTGGAGCAGTCCGCATTTCCAGTGTACATTAAAAACGCTTTATTTGGTTAAAGTGAAGTACAAGATTTTTTTTTTGCTCCTGAAATTGCTTGTGCTGAGACATGAGCTCAAATTCGAAAGCGAGTCATCGTCAGGCGTGTTCAACGCAAGATTGAATGGAAGCTGCTAATGATGTATGCCCGCCCATTCAGAGAACGGCCGATTTTCCTGTAGAATCGACCTGTTGATCTGCAAGCATGAGTTGCGAACCTGAGGCAAGCAAGCACAAACTGACCGCATCAAAAACTGCCAATGAGGCTGACCCACCCTGACCCCTGCCTCAGCGCCATACGCGTGCCTCATCGCCAATTTTGGCTTTTTTTTCCCCCCAAGTATCGACCCAAAAAAGGGACACCGGCTGTCTGTTGACCAGGACCTTCCACCGCACCATGAACTGCGCATGTCGTGCTGCGGCATGGAGGCGATTCATCCAAGGATTGGCTCAAGTGCATCATCTTCCAGTAGGCGCTCAATCGAGACTCACTACCTCATCGGCGTTGTCCCGTTTCAGCACTCGATGCCCGACAGCGACACGCTCTTTCGGAACAACGACACACAAAGGCCAGAAGCCGGCTGCTCCGCCGGCTGCAGTGGAAAATGTCGATTCGGAGCGCAGAACGTCGGCGCAAAATGTGCCGGCCCCAGATACACGGGCGATTGAGACGGCGGCGATGGCAGCCTCGCCAGAGCAGGATTTGACGCCAAGCAAGAAGCCTCGCCAGACGGAGCAGTCGACCGAGAAAGCTCACCCGCGTACATCTGCCTCGCCGCCAACAAAGGCATGGACCAAACCGAAACCGAAACGCGCACCCAAAGCCACGGAGCCACGGCCCGAGAAGGCCAAGGTGAAAGAAGGCTGGCGGATACAAAAGGAGGCTCTGCAGAAGAAATTCCCCGAGGGCTGGGCCCCTCGGAAGCGACTCTCCCCCGATGCGCTGGCGGGCATACGGGCGCTCCATGCGCAGTTCCCCGACGTGTACACCGCGCCGGCGCTGGCGAGCAAGTTTGAGATATCCGTCGAGGCTGTTCGACGCATGTTGAAGAGCAAATGGACCCCGTCTGCGGAAGAGGAACAGGAGAGACAGGAGAGGTGGTTTAGGAGAGGCAAGCAGGTGTGGGAGAGGAAGGCTGCGTTTGGGATGAAGCCGCCTAGGAAGTGGAGGAGGGAGGGCATCGTGAGAGACGTGGAATGGCATGAGAGGAGGGATAGGGCGGTGCGGCTGGAGAGGGAGAGGGAGGAGAGCGAGAAGGCTGAGGAGATGGCGAGGAGGGCTTGGGCACGGGGTGAAGGGGCGGAGAGGAGAGGGCAGAGATGATGTGGTTGGCGTAGTGTAGTATTTCGAATCTCGACATAGTTTGTGTGTTGTCATATATGAGCATGCAATTCTAGTGCTCTAATCTGTAAATTAAGTAATATGAAGGGTGTTTTTTTTATCTTTGATTCGGGTAATGCGGGTACTTTGGAAATTCACTTCCATCCAATACAGCATCATATATATAATAAGCCCGGCGAGGCGCAGGAGAAAGACGATGCCCGGAACATTACCAGTTAGCCTCATCACAATTTCTTTGATAGTTCCCAGGGCACATGGAGATCAATTATGTCTTTTATTTATTTATTTATTTTTTTTAAAAAAAAAAGAAAAAAAAGAAGAAAAAAAAAAAAACGCCAGGTGGCTGACGGGGTCTGGGTCCGCGCCGTGCCTCACCTGCTCCCCGATTTGTTTCCCGCCCGCCTCGAGGCAGGACAAATTCCTTGCATCAACCCAATTGGAATCCATCCCTCCAAAACCTTCCCGGCACCTCGCGCATCCAATTTGCAATTTCCTCGGACGGGCACTCCAGTCCTTGCTATCGATTTCCCGCTCCTCTAACCGATCCTTGGCCTCGTTCCTCCCCGCGCGCAACATTCGATCCAGCCAGCAATGCCAACCACGGAATTTCCGCGCCCACCGCAGCGCGACTCTTGGTTCGCGCCCCTCTCAATCGATTTGCTCGTCAAGGTCCTCAAGGCCACCTTCTTGCATCCCTTCGTATGCTGGATCATCCCGCTGTGCTTCCGGGCACAAACTGTGCCGTGGAACGCCCCTCGCATGATCGGCTCCATCGTCTGGGCGGCCTTTGTCACGCTATGCTGGGCCGCGAGCGCGGTCAACCAGCGCGTTGCGTATGGACCCCCGCGGCATGTCGACCTGGGCGAGGAGGTCATTGTGATTACGGGCGGCGCGAGCGGTCTGGGCATGCTGGTCGCCGAGGTGTACGGGATGAGGGGCGCGAGCGTCGCCGTGCTGGACGTCCACGAGATGGAGAACGGCGAGGCACGCGGCGTGACGTACTACAAGTGCGATGTGAGCGACAAGAAGCAGGTCGCCCAGGTGGCGAACGAGATTGAACGAGATGTAAGTTTTGCAGCTGCCTGGAGGAGAATCTACCCAAGACTTGCTGACGCTGCTGTCGTGACAGCTCGGAACACCGACCGTCCTCATCAATAACGCCGCTATCGTCGTGGGCAAGTCTCTTCTGAACCTCTCGCTCGACGAAATCGACACCAGCCTGTCTACGAACCTGCTCGGCCCATTCTACTGCCTCAAGACATTCCTGCCTGCCATCATCCGCGGCGGCCGGGGCGGCACCATCGTCAACGTCTCGTCCGTCATAGGACACCTTGGTGCCGCGCAATTGACAGACTACGCAGCTGCAAAGGCCGGCCTTGCCGCTCTGCACCGCTCCCTGACCGCCGAACTGCGCGAGACGCACCCTGAGATCCGCGCCGTGCTCGTCACCCCCGGACAGCTGAGCACGCCGCTGTTCTACGGTGTCCAGACGCCCAATAGCTTCTTTGCGCCGGTCGTTGAGCCGGTCGACGTCGCCAAGGAGATCATTGCGGCGATTGACAGTGGCAGGGGCGCGGCCGTGGGCATGCCGCTTTATGCGCGGTGGGTGGATTGGTATACTGTGCTGCCGGCCGGATTGCAGGTTGTTGCCCGGGCTGTGGCGGGAGTGGATAGGGGAATGAAGACGTTTGTTGGGAGGCAGGGTCTGGGTCAGGGGGGCAAGCGCAGGTCGAGTTAGATGGTTATGGCGCTGGACGCTTGACTTTACTATTTGCATGAGGAGGAGCGGTAATCTCATGGGATGGCCTTTAAAACGATGCTGTATTGCAGCGGTGAGCATGGCTGGCTTGATACCTTTGAGGCTCGGCGCTTGACGGAGGATCTTGAGTTGAAACTGCTCTCTTGGAATGCTGCGTGACATCTGAGCTTCAACGCCCCTTTCAGGAAGTGCTCTGGCTGGAACGCCGGAAAACACTTGTCGCCGTTGAGGCCTTGCTATAGTCATGCGAGGCCTCAATCTGGAAAGGATCGGGTGTCACGTTGGAAGACGAAGTAGTCTGCCAATCCAAAACAACATGAGGCTGAAATTATCATTTAATCGAATAGTTGTACAACTAGTGAAGCCTAAGCCAGATTGGCCCTCCGATTTACGAATGAAGTAACCGTTACCTTCGTTACTGTTGCCTCTCACGACTACTCTAGACCTTTAGACCGTGAGGAGCAACATAAGCTCTAGCAGCTATGCTGAGACCAACAATCTCCACGTTAGACAGCCTGAAGATCTTTGCATGTAGGAATTAGGTCTTCAAGCAGCTAGACTTCAACAACGCAAAAAGCAGATACAAGACCTCTGCCAACTTCGCAAACAAGAGGTAGGAAATGTAAATTGCAGTCCGCGTTGTTGTAGCGTACGATACTATAAACAGCGGGGCAGATTTCCCCTAGGTGGTCATAGACCTGGTTGCTAGATACGAAGTCTTACAAATCCTACAAGGTTGGCGTCATTGGCTTTGACTGTATAGGTGCTGTTTTTGCTCCTACGGCCTACAAGTTAATGTTATTATTGATTCATGGCAAAGATGGTAAAGTGGGCGACGAAGGCAATCCCGAACCGGGCCGAAGCAGTGTAGCTGTTATGATAGAAAAAAAAAAAAAACAGTCAAAATGAGTGTATTCCGTGATGATGTTGATGTGCCTATTTCTTTTTTTTTTAGTACCATGTGTGCGTGAGTGCTTTAGATGACTTCCATGCCCTAATCAGACCACTGTGCGATTCCAGCACGTAACAGTAGCCCTCATACCCCGGGGTCATCGAGCAGGACATAGTTGTTTTCCGGATAAAGCTCTCCTCTCCTCTTCGTAATGATTCCATCGTAAACGACTTCGTGCGCTGACACGTCTCAAAGTGGGTTAATCCGTCTGCGAATTCAGTTGCGCCAGTTCTCTCCCGGTTGGCTCCCTATTCAGACCGTTCAAGTGACCACTTTTAGACGACTTACGGCCGCAGAAGTCGTCGGGGCTAAGCTGCCTGGCACGTTTGGAACCAGTCAATGGTTCGTTGCCCAAGCTTGATGGGAAGCTTGGTGGAAAATTTACCCCCGGTCTTCCGTCCCTAGTAGGTGATGCTTGGCGCGGGCTCGGAGACGCATGGTGTGTGTGCAATACTTCCTGAGTCTCCTGGTCATCCTTCGAGTAGCCGTCAAACGTATCTGCAATTTGCCTGTCTTGCCAAGCTTCATTATCCTGTGGTGACGCTTGCTGTGCGTGATGTGCATTCGCAGCCTGGATAAAGTCATTCCGGTACCGTCGTGCCAGATCCCTAGCATTTCTAAATGCTGCTGCTCCAGTAGCGAAATCTTCGCGATTGTCGGTCATATTATATGACTTAAGCCTTGTCATGTGATACTCTGGCAGGCCTCTGAAACCGGCTGGAGCTGTGACATGGTGAGCATGTAATTGCAGCGTGCCATTAACAGGGTTATATGTTGAACTGAAGGCATAAGCATTCCCGTCATACTCTGGCTGGGCTTTTCCATAGTTTTGTAGAGTGTGCATTGCGCGAGCACCGTATGCACCAGCGTAACATGCCTGCCTCTGTCCAACTACAACACTCCCATCAGGGCCTTTGGCTTCCATAATAAAATTTGCTGCCACTGGAAGTCTAGGGTGCTTTGTAGGAATTACATGCTGTTTAATAGCATTGTTGTTTCTTACTGCCACGTTAAGATCTGCGATATCTGACCCATCAAAATGATCTGGTTTCGGCTTTAGGTTATTGTACCAAGTGAGAGGCGTAAGTCTGGTGAAGAGTACATTCTGGTTGCATGGAATGCGACTGTTTCCACAGATAATAGGAATGGCTTTAGCCATAACATCAGCTTCATAAATTGCATCGTCATTCTTTCTCCGAAATTCTTCAAATTGTTCTTGCGAGAACTGGGAGGGCGACAATGATGCGCGGTCCTGGTTCAGTTCTTCCCTGATCTCCTTTAGGTTTAATGGTTGAGATTTATAGTTGTTCATATATACACCATAGTCTCGAAGGTGTTGTTCGAACTCCCTTCCATACTTGCGTGCAGTGTCCTTAGTAGTAAAGGTTGTTACTGCCGTAAAGGCCGTCGGTCGACTGCGATAATCGAATCGAGTATCTCCCATTGTTGAGTGACTTCTTGTCGTGCTTGCAAACTTGTGTCCGTTAGGCGATGCCACATAAGTAGAATCATTCACGCTGTCATACCTGTCTAAGGTGCTGCAGATCTGGACCGCCACGTCTCGAAAATTGAGCGAGATCTTTGGACAGCGGTTCTGGAGATTTGAGTGGATTTGTCGTCTTTTTTTGTCGTCTTTTGTTCCTCTTGTCCAACTCAATGAGACAATTGAGGGTTAAAGGTACCTTAGATAGATCGTCATAAAAGGCCGAGGGGAAAGGGGTTGCTCGACTACTCGTTAGTTTCCTTTTTTTGGCGGCACGATCGTGTTGCGAGATAGCGTCTCTGGCCTGTCGTTTTCGAGATTGTTCACTTGCCATGTGCGACGGCGATGATTGACAGCGACTGATGAGAGGCATGACCACCGTCGCCGGCTGCCTTGATATAGGCCACGAGAGTCATCCGTATGTTGGCTCGATTCAATAAGAGTGGAATAACATTTTGCGAAAGGAAAAGAGGCCAGCCAACCATTAACCGCTGGCAGGGATTAGTCAAACGCATGGTCTGCAATCCAGGAGCGCGAATGCATGCTCCCAGGCTAACGTGCAGTTCACGCAGCATACACGTGACTCTGGGCGGACTTTGGCTGGCGCTTGCCCAACGTTGTCTGAAACGTAAATGGTTCCCGCGCCTACTTTTCTTGGACCAATAGTTCTATTAATGGCATACTTATCTTGCCAAGCACGTTCATGTCGTGATGAAGGTACGAAACATTGCAGATCCATCAATTTCAACGCGAAAGCTTTCTGATAGGACCTTTTTCGGCAGGATATCCTTGTTAACAAGAGATACCGCGTTGATTACAAGATTGGAGAAGGAGGCTTTGGTCTTGTTTATGCTGGTTTGTCTAACCCACCCACCGGTCCGCCTTTGCTGCTTGGTTCTCACACGTCTCAACCAGGTACTGATCTCAAGACGAACGAACCAGTCGCAATTAAACTTTCACGTGCGCGAGACGGCCCTTCGACGCTTCAATATGAAGCAGAGACCTATACTTCACTGTCCGGCGCTGTTGGAATACCACGAGTCCAGTGGTTTGGTGGAGAGGACGACTTCTATGTCCTTGTACAAGAACTTCTAGGGCCATCCCTTGAAGACGTTTTTAACTATTGCAACCGGAAGTTCTCTCTAAAGACGGTCCTCCTGATAGCTGACCAATGCATTCGTCGAATTAAACATATTCACGATAAGGGCCATCTTCATTGCGACGTTAAACCTGATAACTTCCTCCTTGGTACTGGTCCGAACGGCAATGTTATTTACACGATTGATTTTGGACTCTCTAGAGACTTTGACGAAAGCGAAGGCTGTGCTCTTGACGATGACCGACCGCTCGGATGTACCTTGCGATATGCAAGTCTTAACAATCACAAGGGTTTAGGTAGGGTTCCTCCAGCAATGTTAGCGCTTATAAAACTAATACGACACAGAACTATCCCGGGGTGATGATCTGGAATCCTTAGGTTATGTCCTCTTGTACTTCGCCCGTGGCTCGCTACCGTGGCAGGGATTAAAAGCAGCAACTGATAAGGAGCGGACGGAAGCAATTAAGCAAAAGAAAGCAAATACATCAGTAGATGAGCTTTGTGAAGGCCTGCCAGAAGAATTCGCGAAGTATATTACGTATACTCGATCTCTTCAACCTGCCACCAAGCCGAACTATGCGTATCTTTTGAAGCTTTTTCATACACTCTTTGTAGCGCGAGGCTTCAAATACGACAATATATTCGACTGGACGGAGAAACGCTTTTACGAACTGCAAGAACACAGTTCTGCGATTGAGAAATCAGTTGCACAGGTGGAGTAACTAGAATCAGGCAATATGGATATGAGGAAACCGCATAGTCTTGCATTTTTTCCCAAGATAGCAAAGTGTTACATACGCAGTGACCCTTGCGCTTACTGTAGCCTGGCGATATTGCTCCTGATCGATCAATGCTTGCGACAATATAATTTCTCCCTTGAAACACAGATGCAGCCCATTGTGTAGTGAGTGGTCGGCTGCGTGGGACTAGTTTACCTGCAATTTCCTCACGCTGTCAATATGAATGGTCGGTTTCAAATGCAGGGCCGTTGCAGTCACACTAATTGCCGCGCGTTCGATGTGACGACGTGACGAATTGAAATCGTGGCATGGATGAAGATATGAGATGATCGATAAGAAACTGCCTAGGTACCCATCCACAGCGGACGCAGACCCGCTCACACATTCGCCTCTCAGAGTCTCAGGGCTATTAATAGGTAGGATGCCACTAACAGCTGAGCCTAGCGACCCGCACAGCGGCTACAGTGGCCCGGACCACCCGCCAAAAACCAGACTCGATCAGAAAAAGGGGTTCGCGAAAGACAAAGGCGTCTGGTTTACGTACATCTCTACGACGCGTGGACTACTGGGCATTAAAGGGATCAATAACACCAACACAGCAACACTACAGAAATCGCGACAATGTCGCTGATCCCTCCGCCCAGTTTAGGGCGCTTCCGCACCACGCGAAGGCTCAGGACTATGCAAAGTTAAAAATAAGCCCCTAGGTTAATTACTCTTCCGAAAGTGTGGAATGCCGCCGCTGATTAGTCGCTCACTGGTACCCCACTTCGCACGGGCGCACGATATCGCTGTTACCCCTCAATGCCCTTGACTCGCAACAACTTGATGCCTAAGGCATCTACGTAATGAGGGGTCTATCTACGGCCTCCCTTCCCTAGCCAGCTCGATATTTAGTTAGTAGTCAACCGAATCTGAAGCATTTATACCCTCGTTACTAGTGCACTAGTGGTTCCGGTCATAGGGCCCGGTCATAGGACCAAACACCCTTTGGTGATACCTACAGAAAGCCTGGCGCACATGGGGAATCTGGTAGAGTGCAAACAAATTAGCATTGCTAGGTACAAATGAACCGCTTTCCGGAGTAAGGTAGTTAGACCCTCAAAGAATAGAGATGCGGCGCAGGAATCATTGTCGCAAAATTAACGTGGCCGCCACAAGTAAATCTTCGGTTGCCCTATGAGTCAAAGTGAAGGGGTATGAGCTACCTACCCCAGCAATGAGCCACCCCAATTAGGTATAGCGCGATGGGTCCTTGCGTTAGCTGGAATTTACTAGATAATTAGCTGAAATTCCTACAAAAAAGCACTTGCTATTAACCTAAATATAAGGGTGCTAAACGCAGAATTAACTAATCAGAGGAAGCCAGCTGTAACTACACTAGACTAATTTAAGTATATATGCTTTATTTAGCAGCTTAGTGTTCTTCTAAGCGAACCAGCGCCTAGTATTAATGTGGACCTAACAGCTGATTCCGGCGCTCCTGGCCTGATTCCAGCCAATTAGAGCCCGTTAAGCAATTGATAGGAACACGTGCCACGCCCCGCGCTATACCCAATTGGGGTGGCTCATTGCTGGGGTAGGTGGCTCATACCCCTTCACTTTGACTTACCGAGCGGCACGGCCCGTCACACAAACTCTCCACAAACGGCAAATCTTAAACCTTTAGCTTCCTTCCAACCTGGGCAGCTCTTCTCCTCCTATAGCTCCCATTATCAACATGATTGTTTCCTCATCATGCCAAAGTGGTACCTGAAATGATTTTACTTTGAACAATTCCACCCCTCGCTCGGGCCTCGTTTGGATGCTGGCGAAGCGACAGCGACAACTCTCTAACTCTACCTCTGTTTGGCCCTTTAAGATAGTATTTAGTGCGGGCCTGACGGCTCAAACCAGACTTCAACTGTCTGGCGAGCTGCAAGTTGACTCAGGCGATGATGACGGCACCGCATCCCACGGTCGGTTGTGTCTCCTCCAGCTCATGAGTAGGGGATAGCAAAACCTTATTGCTCCGTACGAGTACAGTATCCCTAGTGTAATGTTCCACGAAATGCATCTCAAGTGAACTGCTGCCCAGAACCACCCATCATCACTCTAACAAGGACACTTCTGAGGTTTTGTCTAGACTGCTGTCTCATACGGCGTGCCTATGGACTGAGTGAAGCTATCTGATTTAGTTCAGAGAAAGACCAACTATTACTGTGCAAGATCATGATAAGATTAGCTTGCTTCTATCTGCATTGCTGCATGTACATATGTAGTAGTGATGGTTGCAGCAGCCAGGGGTAGGGGGTCGACAACACGCGCAATACGCGCACCCTGTCACGTTAATCTTAAATCGGTCCGCGATATGAGCACTGACAACTTCGTCCACAAGCCAGTGTGTCTCTCCCGACGATGTGCTTTTTTATACCCAATTTCTCCATATCAGACTTACATTATTGACAAAAACCGAATAAAGAATCGCGCACAATGTCAGTCGAGTTTGACACACAGATGCCACCGCCTTCATCTCAATCTCACTTTGAAAAGTACGAAAACTTTGTCCCTGACGTGGACGCCTCGTTTGACAATGAATTTGCGCGCCTCGCGTCATCCCAGAACTGGATTCCCGGCTCGCAAGAATACAAAAAGGAGCGCACGATTGCGATACGCGAGGAACTCAACTTCTTCTACTTTCCATCATCACAGCCCGTGGATGGGCAAGATGTAGATCCTGTTCAGAAACAACGGGGCACGCTTGAAGGCTACCAGGCGCTTTGCCGTGAGGTCGGCATCCCTCCAGCTGCTTCCATCAAAGTATGCAAGAGGGAATTAAAGAAGACGCTGGTGAACTTGATAGATCTCATTGACGCCCGACGCACGTCGAAGGAAGTCAAAGTGTGGGATGATTTTGTCGCCTTTCGCAGGTACACACTTGATGAAGGGAATGCATTTGACAAGGAAGAGGCAAAGAAGAATGGAGGCCACCTGGCTGCTTTGCTGCAGCACTTTAGATCTTCTCGGTCACTTAGGGGGCGTGGAGGGAGACCGTGCGGGCGAAAGCCGACGACACTTTCAGGGGGTATAACGAAGAGTTAAGAATTGAGAGTTGAGCCGGCGCATGGCTGCTAGCACGTTGATTGTATCAAGATTGGCAAGGGGGTTCGGTCGTCTAGGCCGCAAGCAAGGAGGAATCCAGCTTTAGCGACATCATTCGAATCCTCGCATCTGTAATAATTTGACTTTGACCCTTCCTTGATTCGAAAGGGAGATTGTATTATAGCCACAAACTCCCGTAATTCACAAATGGAAATTGGTAATTGGCTGCAGTGCATAGCAAGAAATGCCTGCCATTATTCCATTACTCTGCTTTATTCAATCCCGATCGCTCCGTAGCCATGACCAAGGCAAAGGTGCGAATACAATAATAGTCGAGTTGTCGTTGGACGCCACGCGTTTCTTAGAAGCAGTTGGTTGCAGACGGCGTTTGAATTGTCCAACGCCTTTTGTGCGTCGACCCCACAAGTTGCGGTGAGCCACAATGCTATTAGGTACCGCAGTGGTCGTCGTTGCCGCGCAACCCTCCCCTAGATAAAAAGGCCACTATCGGGGCCGCCGCGTCCCATTTGGTTGGCCTTTCAGAGCATGGATTTGAGCTTCATGCCATGTTCTCGCGAGGGACGTTTGCCTGAATGGAAAGCAAAACTCGGACCTTGGAGGAACGCTTGCAGCAGTTGTCAGTCAGCAATAATGTAGCCACGTACAAGGCTACAGAGGTAACTCTTTTCAAACTGCCAAATTAGTCCCAAGATATTGTTCGCTGATCGCACTAGGCCAGCGCACGATCGATAGTCTCAAAGAGCTCGAGCCGGTCGAACCTACTCAGGGTCGCCCTGGAAGGTCAGAGAAATAGTAAGCTCACGACTACGAAGCAGGCTTTATCCGCCGCCACTCCAGACCGAGCCCATAAGGAAGTCGCCAAGGTGATGGGAAGGTTGGATACCAAGGACAAAATACCTAGTTTTATCAAGGAGCCTAGTGCGACGGCTTTGCATCTGGGCATGTTCGAGATTGGCAAGCCGCTAGGCAAAGGCAAGTTCGGTCGCGTGTATCTTGCCCGGGAGCGTCAGTACGGCTTCATATGTGCGCTGAAGGTTCTGCACAAGAGCGAGCTGCAAGATAGCAGAGTCCAGAAACAGGTGCGACGCGAGACCGAAATCCAGAGCAATCTACGACATCCTAATATCCTGAAACTATACGGACACTTCCATGATAGCAAGCGCATCTTCCTTATTCTTGAATTTGCAGGCCGCGGCGAGCTTTACAAGCAGTTGCGTAAGGCAGGTCGGTTTTCAGAGCTAAAAGCAGCAAGCTATGTAGCGCAAATGGCAAGCGCACTGCGGTATCTACACCGTAAGCATGTGATGCATCGCGACATTAAGCCTGAGAATATCCTGCTCGGCTTGCATGGCGAGATTAAACTGTCTGACTTTGGGTGGAGCGTACATGCGCCGGGGAAGCGGCGGCAAACATACTGCGGAACAGTTGACTACTTGCCTCCTGAGATGGTCAGCTCGAGAAATCCGGACAACTCTTATGATGAGAAAATTGATCTTTGGGCTCTCGGTGTGTTAACGTACGAATTCTTGGTAGGCGAGGCACCGTTTGAAGATACGCTTGTCATGACGTACAAGCGGATAGCTCGAGCGGACATGAAGGTTCCGTCTTTTGTCAGTGCCGAAGCAACTAAACTCATCAAAGGAGTGAGTCTCAACTCTCAAGTTGGCTATCGGGTGGATTTCGTTCCATTTCGCTTTCTCCCCTGAAGAAATGCTAACCTAAACCCAGTTACTTGTTGTTGATCCAAGAAAGAGGTTGTCACTCGAAGAAGTCGAACAACACCCCTGGATACTCCAACATTGCCGATGAATAAAACACAGCAGAAGACCATAATCTGGATGCTATTCTTCTTTTTTGAAGGCTGATCCTATCGAGTGGGTTCCGAAGAAGACAACCCGGGTCGATATTTGAGCTTTGTTTAGTCATTCAGAGCCTCAACAAATATGCGCAGTGCAACAGAATTTTCTGTCAATATCGCGACACACAGGTTCGAAGTTATCCAGACCTAGAGTTGGACAGACATAATCGTGTTAAAAATAAGCTACCCTATATAGCCTATTTTTATGCCTACTAGTTGCTCTATCACGTGACCCTCTTTTGGTTGTGTTACGTTAATTTTTAGTAGAGATATCGCTGTTACTAGATGTAAACATCTAGATTTAACTAAGGCAAAGTTGCCTAACCTATAGTTAGCTTTAACAGCGTTTTTCTCTATAACTAGTAGTAGTAGAAATTTAAGAAGTATACTAATTAAAAGCTAAGAATTAGGGCTTTCTAATAGTATAATTGTTAAGTAAAGTTGCTTATAAGGGTTTTTTCCTATTAGTAGAAATTGTTAAATTATATATATAGGTTTCTTATTTATATAGCTATAAGTTAATTTTTTTGTTTTTATATAGTAAATCTTTTTATAGAAATTATAAAGTAGCCTATAAGCCTCTTTTAGTAACTACAGCCTACTAATATAGTTAGAGAGTCTATAAGGGACTAGAAAGATTTAAGATTTTACTCTTACTTATTTATTATAGCGCTCTTAATATAAGATACTACTATTATTATAGTTATCTACTGCCTCTACGTAATCTATACTATACACTACAGCTTAATTTAGGCTGCTGCTGCTTCCACTACGTAATAATTGCTAGGAGTAATTACAGGTGCTAAATCTAAGAGACTACTACCCTCTTAGATATCTAGTCCTGTAATCCCTATTATTTTTAATAGGTTATAAGCCCGGTGGCGCAGTAGTTGTAGCCTACTGCAGCGGTCTTATGTTGCCCACTATATAGTGGAGCACTGCTCTATGAGGCAGAGGTTACGAGTTCGAACCCTGCTGAAAACCATTAAAAGATCTAATTGCTAGTATAAGCCTATAACCTCTAGAACAAGCACCTAGATATACAATTCTAGGGGGAGTGTTAAAATATATGTTAAAAATATATAAGGCTTTGTAATCCTAGGTTTAGTTAGATCGGTCCACTCTTTTGATCTTAATAGGTTATAAGCCTAGAAGACCTATCTGCAAGCTGTTAGCCCGCTGAAATCTACTATTGTGTACTGTATTACCTACTAGAAGCTATATTGAGACCTGCGCTAGCAGCTATCGCTGCTATTAGTAGCTTGCTGGAAGCTATTAACACCTGCTACATATACATCGCTAGCCACTATACTGGTGTTTACATTCTGCCCACCCTGTGCCTCCTGCACACTATACACCCTGTGCATACACACTTTTAAAGCTATTCTTAATAGCTAGGTTCTATTGTTGCGCAACATTAAAATATATACATCTGCATACATTACATTCGCACTGCAAATCGTTTTATTAGGCACTGCCTAATTAATTATTTCTATTAAGAAATAAGCTTAGCGCTGCACTATATCGCTCGTTGTTGTTGTTATATTATGCACCCTATGCACCTCTGTTAGTAGCTATACTACAATTTGTAGTGCACGCCTAACAGCTCTTATTGCAGATATTTCTGTGTTTTTAGTTGCAGAATTAATTTATATAGTAATCCCACTAGTTAGGATTTTAAAGTAGAAATTAGCTAGATATCCCTAAATTAGCTGTGCCTAGGTCTCTACTAATTTGTTAGAACCTAATTAGAGAAGAATCTCCTGAATTTTTTAGCTAAAAATAGCTAGAACCTGTGTTTTATGCCCCTCGCGACCGCTTGTTAATCTAGTTTGCTATATAAATTGTATGTGCATATAGATCGCGATATAACGCAGCCTTTAGAGCCCGTTATACCTATTACAAAAGAAATTAGAGAAAAATCTCAGTATAATTTCTAAAAATATAGAGCACTTCTAGCCTATATTTAGTAAGAATTATTACTGTTATTTACTACTGTTTCCACTGTAATTTAGGCTATAATTAGCTATAAAGAGCGTTAAATTAGCTATTAAAACCCTTAAAATAGCACCAAAAGGAATAGGTAAGGGAAAGAGCATAAGCCCTAAACGGAGTAGTGGTTCTAGTACACTAGCTATAGCTGCTACTAGCTTTCTTAGTCTAGTAAGGTCCCCCCCTTAGCTAGTAGATTCCTCTTCTAATGAAGAAGATTATACAGCTAAGAAGGCTCTAAAAGAAGCTAGATTAGCTTCTAAAAGAGTAGTGTAAGTCTATAATGTTTAAGCTAATCTAAAAGCTTAAATAGATAAGCAACAAGAGACCCTAAATAGATTTATTAGGTATAGTAAAGCAAAATAAAGCTAAAATAAAGGTAATATAGCTAATTTACTAAGTAAATTAGATACTATAATTATATCTATAGGTAATCTCTTAATAGAGTCTCCCTCTAAGGTAGTAGATCCTATTACTTCTAAAAGAGCTTCTAAAGTCTCTTTTAAAGCCCCTAAACCTTCTAGTTCCTCTAATAGTGCTACTTTTCTGCCTGCTTTTAATAAAGGCACTATAAAAGAGTTAAATAAGAAGGTTTACTCTATTCTAGAGGCTGCTAAGCTAAAAGGCCCTAAAAATTTTAAATAGTAGAAGTAAGCTTTAACTATTTAATTTAAGGCACTAGAATTCCCTTAATTTATTAATAATTCTAGTATAGCTAGTACTTTAGTAGATTTAGAATAAGCTATTATCCTTATAATTATAAGAGATAGTTGCTAATCTAGACCTTAAGCTGCTATAAGCTAGTATAAGTCCCCTGTAGATACCTATAACGTTCTAGTTAGGCAGTATTTATAGAGTGCTAAAATATAACGTAGTACGCTATATATTAGTTATTATAACTTATTGTTTTTGAACTATAAGGGATCTTTAGAGGCCTTTAATGCTAAATTTAATAATTTACTAGCTAGATTATAGCTCTATAGTATAGCTATTAATCCTATTAACTAGGTAAATTATTATATTAATGCTTTAAAGAAGACCTTCCCTAGCTGGGCTAAAAGGCAGCAATATTCTATTAGAGCTGCTAGAGCATAAGGTCTATCTGTAAAAATACTGAATTTATAGTTCCTTATAGCTAATTTATTAGAAGAATAAAGAGATAAAAGCTCCTCTATATTTAAGGCTCTTTGTTATAAAGCTTCTAATTCTAATAGTTCTTATTGAAAATAATAGGGATTACAGGACTAGATATCTAAGAGGGTAGTGGTCTCTTAGATTTAGCACCTGTAATTGCTCCTAGCAATTATTACGTAGTGAAAGCAGCAGCGGCCTAAATCAAGCTGTAGTGTATAGTACTAGATCACGTAAAGGCAATAGATAACTGTAATAGTAGTATCTTTATATTAAGAGCGCTGTAACGAACTTAGTAAGGGTAGGATCTTAAATCTTTCTAGTCCCTTATAGACTCTCTAACTATATTAGTGGGCTATAGTCGCTAGAAGGGGCTTATAGGCTACTTTATAATTTCTGCAAAAAGATTTACTATATAAAAACAAAAAAATCAACTTACGGCTATATAAACGAGACGCTTATATATATAATTTAATAAATTCCACTAATAATAAGTAACCCTTATAAGCAACTCTATTTAACAATTATACTATTAAATAGCCCTAATTCTTAGCTTTTAAATAGTATACTTCTTAAATTTCTACTATTGCTAGTTGTAGAGAAAATCGCAGTTAAAGTTAACTATAGGTTAAGCAACTTTGCCTTAGTTAATTCTAGATGTTTTACATTTAGTAACAGCGATATCTCTACTAAAAATTAACGTAATAAGACCTAATAAGGGTTATATAATAGAGCAACTAGTAGGCATAAAAATAAGCTATATAGGGTAGCTTATTTTTAACACTCCCTCTAGAAATATAAGAAGTAACTAGTTCTATAAGTAACTTAGCTCCTTTAAAGGATATTTAAGTTAGAATTAACTAACAAAATATAGTACTAATAATAGAACTAAATAATATAACTAATTCTAGCAATTCTAGGGTAGTTATAGTTAAATATAACTAGTTGTTGTTAATTGTTTTTATTGTTTTCAATTTTTAACTGTTTTTTTATTGCTTTTTGATTTTTTAAGTGTTTTTATTGCTTTTATAAGCTAGCTAGAAAGCTCTAGTAACTTAATGAATTATTAATGCTTTTAAATAGCAAGAGGCTTAGTTAGGCTATCTACTAGCATCTAATTTGTATTAATATAACTAACCTTAGCTATACCTTTATAAATCTTTTCCCTAATATAGTTAAACTTTAAAAGGGTGTACTTAGTCCTACTATACAACGTTAAGTTGTAAGCAGTAACTATAGCGCCTTAATTATTACACCTAATAGAAATAGAAGGGGTTAAAGGTAGCTTTATCTCCTTAAAAAGGCTATAGAGCCACTCTAATTCCCTTATAGCTTTAGATAATGCATTAGATTCTACTTCTAATGTAGAAAGAGCAATAGTACTAGCTTTCTTTAATTTCCAGCTAATAGGTCCACTAGCTAGCTTATATAGATAAGTATAGGTTAATTTAGAAGAGGTTTTATTACTAGTAAAATTGCTATTGCAATAACTAAGGAGGGTCTTAAGTACTTCTTTAGAGCTAGAAGCTTTAGAAGAGGACCCTAGTGGTATAGAACGCTTATAAATAATAGTAAAGCTTCTAGTACTACTTAAGTACCTTAGGAGGTGCTTAGAGGCGTTTAGGTGCTCTATATAGGGCTTAGCTAGGAAGGTTAATAGCCACTAAACGGAAAAAGCAATATTAGTTCTAGTTAGCAACATTAGGTACATTATAGTGCCTATTATGCTTTAATAAAGCTTATAATTGGATTTTAAGAGAAGTTTTATAACTAGTTGCTTTAGAATTCCTAGCTATATAGAGATAGAAGCTAGCTTAATATCTAGTATTTTAAATCTTTCTAGGGCTTTAAGGATATATTAAGATTAGTGGATTTTAATAGACCTTTTAGACCTATTATAGGTAATTTACACACCTAGAAAGAATTCTACTAGTCCTCTATCTTCTATTGGATAAGCTTAATTTAGTAGCTTTTTAAGCTTATTAATATATCGTAAATTAGGCCTAATTAGAAGACAGTTATCTACATAAGTAGCAATATATATAGATATAGCTAGGTTATAAAAGACTGCTAGGTTTAATATAAGAGGTTTAAATCTATGCTTTTAAAGTAATTCTATTAGAATTTACTGCTATTCTCTAGGACTTTGCTTTAGACTATAGAGGGATTTTTCTAGCTTAATTACTTACTCTTTAGAGAGCTTGTAATTACAGCTTTTTAGTAGCTTAGCTACTAATAGCGTTGCTTCTGTAAATTCAATAAATCTATCTAGGATTTCTATATAAATAGCTTCCTTTAGCTTGCTATTTAGAAACGCTCCTATAAAGTCGATTTACTTAACTTCCTAGTTATTAAAAGCTGCAAGAGCTAATAATATACGCTAGCTAGAAGGAATACTAGTTACAGCAAAGGTCTCTAGATAGTCTTAACCTTCTATTTGCATAAATCCCTTAGCAATAAGGCAGGCCTTATATTTAATAGGATTATTTTCTTTATCCTTTTTAAGCCTATAAATAAGCCTATTCTTTAGAACTCTTCGGCCCTTAGGTACTTAGTCTTTCCCTATAAATTTAAAGGTTCTAGCAGCTAATAGCTGCTTAAATTTGCTATAGGTAGCTTCTATCTAATGCTGCTTAGCAGAGCTTTTTAGGGCTTGCTTCTACGTATTAGGAAGTTCATTCTTACTATTAGAAGTAATAGCTGCTTTAGTCCTTGCCTTAAAGCATAGATCCTTAATTAAGGAAAATATATCTCTATCTAAATCTATAGTATTAGCATTAGCTTTAGCTTCTATAGTAGCTTCTATAGGTGTTTCTATAGGTATAGGGGCTTTAAGGGCCTCTATAGCTTCTATAGGGTTACTTAGTAGAAGAGCTTAATCTATAGGTTCTAGTGGATAATTTAGCACATCTAGATAACTAGGATAAGGATATTTAGGAGTATAATTATCTACTAACTGCTGGTTATCAATTTCTCTCTCTAAAGGATTATCTACTATAGAACTAATAGGAACCTTAGAGATACCCTGTGAAATAGAACCTATTCCTTCTATAATTTTAATGAAGCTAGTCTTTATAACAGCTCGTTTAGAGGGGATATATATTAAATATACATTAGAACCTAGCGTAGCTAAAAGTCTACTAGGAATAGTTCTTTTAGCTAGCTTCTGCAACCTAGATCTCTATTCTAATAGGATTAGAACTTCGCAATAGGAGCCTATAGCCCTTATTTTAGTAAAATTAGGCTTATAGGTCTTAGAAGGCTCTAAATTAGCTAGATATAGCTGTTTAGAACTTAGTAGTTTAGTGCTATTCGCAGCAGTATTAACTAAATCTACTATAGCAGGAAGGATATAAGACTATAGATATAGAGGTAATTATAACCACTGTAGGGTAGCACGCAAACGGTCTAGAAGTACCCTTATAGCTCTCTCTATTAGCCTATTCTATTTATAAATATAGGGGCAAGAGGTGCTAAAGTAAATACCCTTAGAAGATAGCTAAGCTTACAACTTAGTATTAATTTCTGTACTACTATTAAAATAAAGGTGTTTAGGGTAGCAGTTATACTAGTTCTTTAATTCCTTAAAGAAGCCTTTAATATAGCTATAGAGAGTAGAACTCTCTTTATTAGCTAGATTAAAAGACTACTTATACTGTAATTTTCTATTAATTAGAAAAAGAACTAGAGGCCTCTTATTGTGCAGTATAGGCTCTATTTTAACAGTATCTCCCTCTATAATATCTAAACATCTAGGGGGGTTAGGAATAGTATACTTACTAGGTCTTTTAACAGCTTTAGCTTAGTTGCAAGCTAGGCAGTTAAAATCCTTTTCCTTAATTTTTGTAAAATTAGGAATACCTTTAGTAATAGAAGCAGTCTTCTTTAGTAAAGGGAGTCCTATATGCCTTAATCTAACGTGCTAAGTAGCAGCTAATTCTAGTAGCTTCTTATAGGAAGAAGAAGCAGTAGGATTTATACTACTAGAATTATTATTAGAGCTAGCTTCCTGTTGCTCCCTATCTTGCTAGATCTCTTAAGAACTACGGGCC
Source organism: Atkinsonella hypoxylon (assembly GCA_000729835.1). Taxonomy (NCBI): domain Eukaryota; kingdom Fungi; phylum Ascomycota; class Sordariomycetes; order Hypocreales; family Clavicipitaceae; genus Atkinsonella; species Atkinsonella hypoxylon. The sequence goes on along the minus strand of JFHB01000081.1, from coordinate 3,859 downwards.
TTGTTTAAGGGATCTAAACGGCTATTTCCTCTAATATCTAGCAACTTAGGATTTAGACCTTCTAAATCCCCGTTATTAAAAGAAATCTAACTAGGAGCCCGTTTAGGAACTAGGGCTAATAGCTCTATAGCATTATTATTAGTATTATCTACTTCTTCTTCTTTAAAGTTAGATAATTCCTTAATTTAGCTATATTCCTCTAGATTAAAACCAAGCTGTTAAGGGATTTAAACCTCTATAGGATAACTAGCATTATAACTGCTATTATAACTATTGCTAGCTATAAATCCTATATAAGAGAGATTAGCGTGGTTTTTACACACTCTAGGGGTCTCTTGCCCCTTAAGCTGTAAGAAGAAACTATACTTTTTAGGATTTAGAAGCCTACAGCAGCTTCTATCAGCTAGAAATAGCTGATTTCTAAGGAGAGTGCCCCTTATTAAATAGTGCTTTAGACTACTAATTAGGTTAGTATCTAAACCTAGGCAATATAGAGCATCCTTTAGAGCTAAAGGCCTATATTTAGCTGGATTTATACTAACTAGTACCTAGAATACAGCAGTTCCCTATCCTTTAGGATAAATAGGACCTCCTTCAGTAGTAATAGGCGCAGTTTTACCCTTTTTTATAGGCTTAAAAGTCCTAAAAAATGCCTTATTGTTAACTATATAACAGGTAGAACCTATATTGTATAGTAGGGAGTTTTTAATTATTCTATTAGAATAGTTAAAAGAAGGGGTATTATTACTAGTAGTACTAGTATCACTAGTAGTGGATTCTGTATCTAAATCGTAAGAATTATTACTACTAGAACTACTAGATTCACTATCGGAATCTATAGTATTCTAGTTGCTAGTAGATAGGTTATAACAACCTATAGCAAAAGCAGCTTCTCTATCCTTATTCCTAGAGTTTTTGTTACTTCTTCTTTAGCCCTTCTACTTCTTCTTATTCTTAGAGGCTTTGTCTGTATCTTTAGAGGCATTAGAATTATTAGAATTAGAATCGTTAGAATTCTTCTTCTAATTAGGAGGATTCTTTCCTTAATTAGCCTTATTATTATTAGAACTATTAGAAGCCTTATAACTAAGAGCTTTAGATATAGAGAAGCTTTTATCTCTTTGTTCTTCTAATAAATTAGCTATAAGGAACTGTAAATTCAGCATTTTTACAGATAGACCTTGTGCTCTAGCAGCTCTAATAGAATATTGCTGCCTTTTAGCCTAGCTAGGGAAGGTCTTCTTTAAAGCATTAATATAATAATTTACCTAGTTAATAGAATTAATAGCTACACTATAGAGCTATAATCTAGCTAGTAAATTATTAAATTTAGCATTAAAGGCCTCTAAAGATCCCTTATAGTTTAAAAACAATAAGTTGTAATAACTAGTATATAGTGTACTACGTTGTATTTTAGCACTCTACAAATATTGCCTAACTAGAACGTTATAGGCATCTATAGGGGACTTATGCTAGCTTATAGCAGCTTAAGGTCTAGATTAGCAACTATCTCTTATAATTATAAGGATAATAGCTTGTTCTAAATCTACTAAAGTACTAGCTATACTAGAATTATTAATAAATTAAGGGAATCCTAGTGCCTTAAATTAAATAGTTAAAGCTTACTTCTACTGTTTAAAATTTTTAGGGCCTTTTAGCTTAGCAGCCTCTAGAATAGAGTAAACCTTCTTATTTAACTCTTTTATAGTGCCTTTATTAAAAGTAGGCAGAAAAGTAGCACTATTAGAGGAACTAGAAGGTTTAGGGGCTTTAAAAGAGACTTTAGAAGCTCTTTTAGAAGTAATAGAATCTACTACCTTAGAGGGAGACCCTATAGAGAGATTACCTATAGATGTAATTATAGTATCTAATTTACTTAGTAAATTAGCTATATTACCTTTATTTTAGCTTTATTTTGCTTTACTATACCTAATAAATCTATTTAGAGTCTCTTGTTGCTTATCTATTTAAGCTTTTAGATTAGCTTAAACATTATAGACTTACACTACTCTTTTAGAAGCTAATCTAGCTTCTTTTAGAGCCTTCTTAGCTATATAATCTTCTTTATTAGAAGAGGAATCTACTGGCTAAGGGGGGGACCTTGCTAGACTAGAAAAGCTAGTAGCAGCAGCTGGATTAGCTAGTGTACTAGAACTACTACCCCTTTTAGGGCTTGTGCTCTTTCCCTTACCTATTCCTTTTAGTGCCATTTTAAGGGTTTAAAAAGTAGCTAATTTAACGCTCTTTTATAGCTAATTATAGCTAAATTACAGTGGAAATAGTAGTAAATAACTGTAATAACTTCTACTAGATATTAATAGATTGCTCTATTATAGGCCTAGAAGTGCCCTATATCTTCAGAAATTATACTAAGATTTTTCTCTAATGTCTTTCGTAACAGGTATAACGGGCTCTAAAGGCTGTATTGTATTGCAATCTATATACATATACAATTTATATAGCAGACTAGATTAATAAGCGGTCGCAAGGGGCATAAAACACAGGTCCTAGCTATTTTTAGCCAAAAAATTTAGGAGATTCTTCTCCAATTAGGTTCTAATAAATCAGTGGAGACCTAAGCACAGCCAATTTAGGGATATCTAGCTAATTCCTACTTCAAAATCCTAACTAGTGGGATTACTATATAAATTAATTCTGCAACCGAAAACACAGGAATATCTGCAATAAGAGCTGTTAGGCGTGCACTACAAATTGTAGTATAGCTACTAACAGAGGTGCATAAACCCACAATATAATAACAACAACGAGCGATGCAGTACAGCGCTAAGCTTATTTCTTAATAGAAATAATTAATTAGGCAGTGCCTAATAAAACAATTCGCAGTGCGAATGTAATGTGTGTAGATATGTATATTTTAATGTTGCGTAACAATAGAACCTAGCTATTAAGAATAGCTTCAAAAGTGTATATACATAGGGTGTATAGAACTAGTGCAGGAGGTATAGGGTAGGCAGAATAAAAACACCAGTATAGTAGCTGGCGATGTGTGTGCAGCAGGTATTAATAGCTTCCAGCAAGCTACTAATAGCAGCGATAGCTGCTAGCGCAGGTCTTAATATAGCTTCTAGTGGGTAATACAGTACACAATAGTAGATTTTCAGCGGGCTAACAGCTTACAGATAGGTCTTCCGGGCTTATAACCTATTGAAAATAATAGGGATTACAGGACTAGATATCTAAGAGAGTAGTGGTCTCTTAGATTTAGCACCTGTAATTGCTCCTAGCAATTATTACGTAGTAAAAGCAGCAGCGGCCTAAATTAAGCTGTAGTGTATAGTACTAGATCACGTAGAGGCAATAGATAACTATAATAGTAGTATCTTTATATTAAGAGCGCTGTAACAAACTTAGTAAGAGTAGGATCTTAAATCTTTCTAGTCCCTTATAGACCCTCTAACTATATTAGCGGGCTGTAGTCGCTAGAAGGGGCTTATAGGCTACTTTATAATTTCTGCAAAAAGATTTACTATATAAAAACAAAAAAATTAACTTACAGCTATACAAACGAGACGCCTATATATACAATTTAACAAATTCCACTAATAATAAGTAACCCTTATAAGTAACTCTATCTAACAATTATACTATTAAATAGCCCTAATTCTTAGCTTTTAAATAGTATACTTCTTAAATTTCTACTATTACTAGTTGTAGAGAAAATCGCAGTTAAAGTTAACTATAGGTTAGGCAACTTTGCCTTAGTCGATTCTAGATGTTTCGCATCTAGTAACAGCGATATCTCTACCAAAAATTAACGTAACAAGACCTAATGAGGGTCACGTGATAGAGCAACTAGTAGGCATAAAAATAGGCTATACAGGGTAGCTTATTTTTAACA